>JAHWLE010000174.1:0-33406 GCA_024679135.1 Phytophthora foliorum
CGCTGCGCGTTGCCCGGCGCCGTGAGGAACTCCACGAGCACGTCAAGCGACGAAGGAGAGCTAGGTGACACGCGGTCCGACTCCCACGGCGTGAACTTGCGCTGCCGCCGCTCGCCCGCCGCCTTGGCCTTCCGCTTCGCCGTCATCTTTATGGGCGTTTCTATTTGGATGTTTCTATCGTGTTTCTAAACGCTAAAAACATTGTGTAATGCCACATCAAATGAACTTCAACTTCAGGTGGCACTTGGCCTTAATATGCGCGAGCTAGAATTAGAGGGGAAGGAGGCGGCTGACGTCGTCGAGAGAGAAGCCCAGTTCCAGAAGCTCCTTGCGTGCTGTTGCGCGCACGCAGATGGCCTCGTCGCGCTTGGCCTCGTCGCGCTTGGCCTGGATCTCGAGGCGGAAGAGCTCGAGGCGCACATCGGAATCGGCTTCCAGAAGAGCCGAAAACTCAGTGCAGTCTTCCTCTTCTTCGAACGCTCGAGAGTCACGTGTATGGTCTTCCCATCGAACACGCTTCGTGGCTTCGACGTCATAGGAGTCACTGGGACCAGCTCGCTTCGAGCCAATTTCATTGTCGTGGCACTCATTGCCTTGGTGTTTCTTGATAGGTCTAGAGGCGGCGACGTGGACTTTAGGCTTCATGGCTCTTGGAGACCGTGAAGGTTGCAGCAAGGGCTCGAGCTCCCGGTAGCATGGACAGATTCGTAGCACCTTGCGCTCTGTCTTACCGTTCGGGTTGAAATGGTCGATGCTCTTGCGATCGAGCCACTCCTCGGCCTCTCCGAATTGAGTAAACATGAACCATATCTTCTTCTGGACGCTACGGGGAGTACGATGTGTGATGCCTTGGACGACCAGCAGCTTGTGAATTTCGTTGTTCAGTTCATTGCGCCTCCCGTCCTTGAACAACGTTGGTTCCAGCCACCGCGCGACGTTCCCAGCAACCGAAAGCCATTGAAGCAGCACATCCATCGACGACGATCCTCCATTGACAGCGTCGGAGTGCCAGCCCACGTTCCCCATCGCGAGCTTCGCCGAAGATATTGTGTGCGCTGAAAGATATCTGCTGGACTGGAGGTACTTCGAGGTATCTTTGCCGGATCGTTCACGACCTGGATGCTCATCAACCGCTCTTGTAGAGAAAGAAATTTCACTTCAACTTGACTCTCTGGATCGCACCGGTTCACTCGCAACATGCAGGGCAGATTCTATCGATACAGTCACCGCGGCAGGGGTCGGTCGACATCTTCACGAGAGACGACCATGTCTAACAGCTCTTTGCACGCCTTTGACTATTGCTGCTCTGAATTCCGCGGCTTTTCAAGATCTGACACAACGCTCTTGTAGGGGAATATTCGAGTGTGTGGCAGGCAGTTGCTCAATATATTAGACAAGTGTCACCATGACACAATTAAAGAGGCAGGAGTCGGTTGACGTCGTCAGTAGCGATACCCATGTCAAGTAACTCTTTCCTGGCTTTGGCTCGCACCAAAATGGCCTGGTCTCGCTTCACTTGCAGCTCAAGCTTGAAGAACTCGCGGCGCTCGTCTGGCTCGGCTTTTAGCAAAGCTACACACTTGGTGTCCCCCAGTTTAAAGTCTTGCACTTGATGCTCTATTCGTGCGCGTTTGGTTTCTTCGTCGTGAAGCTCGAGAGAGCTACCTCGTTTGGAGCCAACTTTCGGCAGCTCTTCTTCCTCATCGTCACTACTGTGAAACCCACCGTCTCCATTGGATTCGACGTCCTCATCCTCGTGAGAGTCGCTCTGAAGATCTAATGCTGTTGCAGGGGGATCTACTGGGGCTGCCATTGCTGCCAACGGCTTGGGTCGCAGCAGAGGTTTGATCTCCGGATAGTACGGACACATGAGCAGCACCTCTCGCTCCGTCGTCTTGCTCGCGTCATATTGGCGCAATCCTCTGCTCCTGAGCCAGCGCTCTGCGTTCTGCAGCTGATTCTCCAACGTCCATAGTCTGGCGTTGATGCTGCCGATGGTGCGGTAATCGATGCCGTGCTCCAGTAGTCGGTCGCTGATCTCGTAGGTCATCTGCACCCGCGACCCGTCGCCCTTGCCCGCTGACTTGAGCCACCGCGCCGCGTTCCCGGGCGCCTCCAGCCACTGCAGCAGCACATCCATGGACGAGGGGCTGCCGCTCACGCCGTCGTCGTCCCAGTTCGGGTTCCCCATGGCGCAACTCCAAAGCTACTTATGAAGTCCAGCGTGTCATTGCTCTTGTAGAGGGAGATACCACTTCAACGTGGAAACGCACTGCCGTGTGGAGAAGAAACAGTAGCGCTGCTCGAGGCTCTATCGAGTTCTTCGCGCACGAGGTCTCTCAGCCTGCAAAGACAAAAAAAATGTGAGTTGAGGCTCAGCTGTTGAGCACGTTGGAAAATAATAGGTCATGCCTGTATTTGATGTAACCTTCCGTGCTTCTTTCACAGCATGAAAGCCCACTCCAAAACTACGATACAACCATGATCACTTCAGAGCGCCTTGTTGATAATCCTTTGCAGCAATTCCAGCGCAGCACGAATATCGTAACAGCGGGCCTGAAACACTCGGTAATACACGTCCTGCACGTGCGTACCATCTCCATCATGGCACCAGCCGTTCCGAATTTGTGCGAATTCCTGCACGTCCATTTCGAACTCCTTTCCTCGTACAAGATCATACTTCTGCATCATATTTGCTGCAAACCCGCGCTGCTGTTGTCGAGTCAGAACAAAACCTGTACCACGAGTAAAACAGGAAATAATTAGTTCGTTGACATTCAATAAGCTACGCCAGAGTTGAGCTTACCGTTGCTGTACGTTGCATTCCATTTTGCAAACGACTCAATTCCTTTCTCCGTGATTCCACACGCAACGTAGGAAGCCAGCGCGAGTTTGAGCTCCGCGTTATCAGATTGTAACGCGAAAATCCTCCTCTGCAATCTGCCCACCTCTGTCTGCAATTCACATTTTCGAAAGCGACTCGCGTCTAGGGAGGACTGAACCTTGTTTCGTTCTTCTTCCAACGCGCCTGACACTTTTCGCCATTCTTCGATAGCCTCGGAGTAACCACTAAATTCCATCTGGTCCATGAGCGCGCGGATCGCGCGATTTAATTCATTCGTTTTTTTCATCATTCTCCTTTCGCCAAGCTGCTTGCTCACCTCTGTAATGTTCACACTCCTCTAGCATTCGTTGAATGCGGGTCTCCATCTTTTCGTTGAGTACTCTTTGGGACGCCAAGCGCGATTCTTCTTCGCGCTGGTGTGTCGCCTGCTTTGCTAGCCTCACCTTTTCACCATCGAGCTCCAACTTCTGACCTTTTATCTTGGCCGATAATTCATCCAACTCGTGCTGGACGCGTCCTTGTTGTTTTTCTTGCTCCACCAAATTATCCCCGACGATCTTCAGTTCTGCTTGCCGGGCGTCCAGCTCTTGTAGTGTCTTAGCAGACAATGCATGTATTAGAACCGATGTCCTTGTTAAGACTTGCGTATTCAGCTTGCACGGATTTCAATTGCACGCGAAGGTCACTTGTAGTCGCAACTGCATCAGCTAGATGATCCCGTAATAGACGAATCATCGCATCCAATTCTGCTGTCTCCTTTCGATGTAGCACTTGGCACCGAGCTAGTTTTTCTTCCCACTGATTGTTTGTCTTGACTTCCTTGCCGACTTCACTTTGGCGTTGCTCCGTCAGCGCGACTGTAATTTCACGTAGTAATGAATGCTCTTGTGCTTTCAGCTCAGTTGGATTGCCATTGAACGTCTTGAAGTGAATGCTGTTAGACAGCCTTTCGTAGTCGACACCGTGGCCTTCATTCCTAGCCGCTCGATAAGAGTTAGCCATCAGATTTTTCTGCTTGTCGGATAGCTTAAATGGCTCTGTTTCAACCGGCGCCTATTCTGTCGTTTCCCGTTCTTGTCTCGTTCGAGCTTCAATCGTAGCGCGACGCAAGCCTCTTGTATTTCTGAATTCGACAGCTGTGCATGGGCGGGTTCGGCGACCGACTCTGACTGCAGGTTCACTTGCGGGGATGGGTTAACTTGGCCATCACTCTCGATGTCGGTAGCATTATGTTCAGCTGCGTTCTGAGCTTGCTGGCGAGCTACGCCCTTGTGAGCCGTATTTGTACGCGCCTCATTGACGCCGGTGTTTGTTTGGCGCATTTTCCTGCTGTTCAAAATAGTGTTAATTTTACTGGGCATTATATAATAAGTGTAATTGCGACGTACCGTTTGCTAGTCACCGCTTTAGCACGCGGTGCAACGCTGGTCCTCTTGCGCTTGCTTGGAGGTGCTTGGTCCGCTTCACTGCTTGGTCCGGCGCGCACCATCCGACGTGTGGGTTTTGGCGAGGAGGCCTTAACGGTGGAGGCCGATCGCGGAGCCATGGCTGCTTCGACGCTTCAGCTTTTCGTGAAGTGAGAATAGTTGTATCCAATTTGAATGAAACAACAATCGTTTCAAAGAGGATATAATATTTTATAGGTAATTTTTACGAGCGTATAATTACTTATTACAACTGACAATTCAACAGACACGGGAACTATGGACAATCTTATGGAATGGCAGTGACCGAACGCGATTCAATATATTGTGAACGACTTCATGGGCGGGACGTTTATCTGCGATAAATGCATGGTAATCTTACTTGGGTTATCTGGCTCTGGGATGTCGAGATTTTGAGATCTACTGATTTCCGCCTTCCGGAGATAGCTATGTGGAGATCGACAACAGCGAGGAAACTATCGCCTTGTTCGCTTATGCAGTGCTTCCTTTTACCAAATACGTTTTGGTTGCGGGGACGCCTTGGCGCGTGAGTGGCTGTTGAAAGACGTTCAGCAATCCCTCGACGACGTGGCTGTAGTCGTTGTAGACGATGTTAACGTCAAGCTAAATGCGTGGGGGCAGCCTCAGTGTTTTGCAGCGCAGAAACGAAGCGAGGCACAGTGTCATGGTGATGTCTACACCGTGATCTTCACATGCCACAGCGAAGAACATGCGTTACAACTAAACTAGCGTATGTGGTTACCACTACTGAGTGCAGAAGTTACGAATATGTACGAAGACTATGCCGCTGCCGCCGAACAATTTAGGCAGCAGTGAAAGGTATTTATACTCGACTCATATATAAGAATTTATTCCGTCAGGTTCGTTTCTACGTAGATGAAACTATTATGTATTCGATGTAGACCGATCCCTATCGATACATAGGTTATAGGACCGCATATTTCACATGAGCGTCTTGTTCGACTACCCCGTGTTCAATATCCAACCCATGAAAGTTGCAGCAGAGCGAGCATTTATGTGGGATGCTAAGGAGACCCTCATTGGAATGTTAAAATGGATGCCAGGTACAAGTTTGCTGCTGGTGAAAATGAAAAAAAAAATTAAGAATCGATGCTAACGGAGTCATTACATATTTGCAATGCATTTCAGTGTACGAACCCTAAGCATACGCAGAGTGGGAATTTGATACTCTTACAGTCACGGTGGAAATCACGTACGAGTGTGGCAATAATGTTTGGTTCCGGTGATGATCGAGTGTGACGCACTTATAATAATACCTGGATCTCGAAGCAAAGTTTGACTTCTACAACGATTACCTATATTAATAAATCTATCATTATTATCTACGGGTGTTGTGTAGCTTTCCACTCGTTAAACGCGCAACTATCGTCAGTTGGTGCGTAGGGTGGCAATGCTACCAGATTGATCAAGCGTCGCATCTCGCGGGCAATCGCTTCGGTCGGGCGAAAGTGCTCGAGATATTCCCGAGTAATCGGTTCGGTCAGTGTCAGTCCTGCGAGACTAACGGCCCGAGATAACGCAACGTACAGCGTCTGGCACGGGACAGCGCGACGTCGATCAAGAGGGGTTACAGCGATTCCGTCGTGGTAAGTTTGGCCCTGAAGTTTCTCCGTCGTGCATGCAAACGCGGGCACTAGGGCAACCTGGGACACAGTCACGGATGATTGAGATAGATTAGGGATACGTCCGAGCCGTACGCTTCCGTGAAGGGGTGGAAGACCAATCACACCGGCTGGAAACCCTTCGACGACGGTGGCGTGGACACCATGCAAGCGGATAAGCAATAACGCCGGCAGCCGCAGCAATTTATGGATTTGAACTCCAGATAATTCGTACACAATTTCAAGGAGCTCATTTGGGGGTGGGTATGTGCCCACAATTGCTGCAATTACGTCGTTCGCAATTACATCCGCATTCAGCAAATCGGGATGTTTGTGCGTCACCATTACTGGCATTCCAAGATAGAATAGTAGCTTCATCGGAATCCTATCTGTGAGGGTGTCGTTTACATTTGCAAGATGCTCAACAATCAACTTGGAACGTGTTGAAGGTTGCGCCATGCACTCGTAGATTGGTAGTTTACGTGCATCAGCAATACGAAAGATCATGTCGTGATTTATCGCACAACGAAGCTTGTTGGTACAGACAACAACAGGGCGATAGTGTGTTTCGTGCTCACCTATCCCAGAACTGGCCAGCTCGTCTGTTGATTTTACACGCGTGTTAAGCGTGGCTAGCTGTGCATCTGAAAGACGACCCCAGCGTAGGTCATCAAGTATCCTCGTGTAGTCAGGATCGAACCTAGCTCGCATATTTTTCGTAAGAAATACGACAAAATTGATAGCAGCATAAAGAGCGTAACCGGTTTGTCGCTGTCGGTTTGCGTGGGGCGGAGGAGGTTGGAAACCTGTATACACAGTTGGATCAACACACGTGGTGAGGGGCAGCTATGGATATAAACAGCGCTATCACCATTTACTGAAACGTACACGGTGACCCAGCAACAGGCGGTAGTTGTAAGAGATCTCCAATCAATAGCACGTGTCTTCCGCCCATAAATTTCGCGGGAGTCAACGACATTGAGCGAGAAACGGCATCAGTACCTCCTAAAAGACTTTGATCCGTTATCGAAATTTCATCGATTATAACAAGCACCACGCGACTGAATCGTGCTTTCATCTCAATTGTTGGTGCTGCATTCTGCTCTGCTCCATTCAATTTCAAGTTCCGAGCACTATGCATCGTTCGTCCTTTAATGTTGATTGCTGCTACACCAGTGAAAGCTAATGTTTCGACACTGCCAGCTCGACCCCACTTGCTCGCAAACACCAGCAATGCTTCAACAACGGTTGACTTCCCGGTTCCAGCCTCTCCACCCAAATAACCGATCAGCTGCTCTTTAATATCGTAAGCAGTACGTATACAATTCGCTGGAAGTATCGGCTCCGATAGGGCGTCCGATATGTCCTGCGAATATGCATACAATAAATGGCGAGCGGCAACCTCAAATGCAACATGCTGCCAAAAGTTCAGCCGGAAAGCTTCCGAAACCATAGCAATTCCTGGGAAAGCAGGCAGAGTCGATGGCGTCCATTGAGGTGTGCCATTCGTTGGTTGATATGGCACTGGGCCGAAGCACTCACATAGTCGCTCCAACCGTGTAGGGGCTTCTCGAAACTGAACTATGAAGTTGTGGGTGCCTAGGCACTCTTCTCCGTCGGATACAGTGGCTGAAGAAACTAAACGAGAATTGTACGACTCCAAAGTAAACCCCGAGTTAATACACACACCATCCGACAAAATGTGATACAATTGCCCCGCCGCACCAATTGTGCTCTCCAAGTTCGCCACACTTTGGACGGTGGATGTAGCATCATCGACTAACTTCTGTGTAGAACAGTCAGGTGCAATGATTGTAGTGGCATCAAACAAGTCGTCAGGAACGGTTCCGTCAATTAACCCATCCTGACTGCATCGGGAATCATCTCTGCCGTCAGGCACCCATGAGCTTGTTGGTGGAGCTCTTGTTCTCAATAGCTCGTCCTCCGCGGACTCGTTGCCGCAATCGCCAGATCGCTGTGCTCGATAATAGCCCTGTCATTGGGTTTCGAATTTCTGCATGCACCGCACGGCCGAACTTTCGCCATGGAGAACGAATTTACGGTACCCAGCTAACGCCGACTCAGTTTCGTCTAGTAATGTTGGTTGGCGGTGAGGTTTGAATAATGTTAGCACTGCTAAGTAGTAAAAATCGACTAGTTCAGGTTCGGGGTGACTCAGAATGTCGGGTATCTCCTTACCACATATTACCAGCACCTTCGCCGAGTTTAATTTCACAAATGAGACTTGCGCAATCGGCGTTCGAGCACGACCGATAGTGGTTGACTTCTTTTTGACGTATTCATACTGCTCACAAATTTCTATGAACGAGACGTGCTCCTATTCAGTTTTACGCTTCCAGTACTTCTCTAGCAAGTTGTCAGATGGAATGCTGTCTTGTTGTGATTGTTGAAATTCTTGTTGTGAAACATCAATGAATCTCGACAGAACTGCTACGCTTGTGCAGCATATTCCACAAATCCACTCGAATGAACTCATGCGAAAACGAAAATGGCGTTTCGTTCAGTATGTACAGAGCTGCCATCGGTGCAGCCACTTCTTGGCCATTGGTAACAGTATATAACATCGACCCAAGTATTTATATCCCCTTTCCAAAGGCGACGTATCTGGGGGGGAGAGCGTTTGTCTTTGCCGCTGCCTTCGCAAATACAATCAACGACAGTGCCACTTGGTTTCCTACAGGATTCTGGCTTTTAAAGCAGTATTTTACCACATATGCTGCTGTATCCTTCGAGCTACTGCTCAGCACAAATTGGGCGTAATGGTTACACTTCATGGTGGCCATGACCACAGGGTTGTACGGGTTGACATACTCGCAACCGACTGGACGATGAAGTCGGAGGCGCTCGCCATCTTCAATCGTAGTATGGCCCAAGTGAACGGCTTCCGGATTTTAAAATCTACAAACACTTCCTTTAGGAGTGCGTACGGTTTTCTGCGTAGCACCACGACAGAGAAAAGTCATACCGGTATATCCCAAACGCGAGATAACTCATTCTTATGCAAACCACACATACCTTAAAACAGGATTTACAATGGTTCCAATAATGTACTTGGACGTCTCGTACCACCAACAATGTTGTAACTGAATCACTGTCCCTATCTTGCGGAGGACGACATTTTTCAAAATCCTTCCACTGGGAATTCATGACATCATACTGTTCACCAGCCAGTTCTACCAACCACGCGTCAATAATGTCTTTGTCCTTGAATTTTCCCCCGCAAGCTCTGCAAACCGCAGTTATCGGCGGAGGAGCTCCGGGAGGCGGTCGGCGATATGCGTCAACACCAGGGACTATGGGGCCTATAGTATCGTCGCTCTGACATCGAAGACATTTCTGCTCATTTTGCAAGCACGGAGGCTTCGTTGTCAAAATCGAATTGGCTAAACGGATTACTCGCTCACGAAAGTTGGTATCACCAGCTAGAGCGCACGCTAAATCCAACGATGTTGCTGGAAAACCATGCAACCATACCGCAAAGTGGGCATGGAGATCTCCTGTTACTTGGGTTTCAGCTGAAGCGCCAAAACCACGTACAACTCCAAATAACCCTCCTCCTCGTTTCGGAGCATTGTGCTCGATGTCCCACCCAAGGAAGACAGTTATTACGGTATTAATTACACGCAAAAAATATCGCGCACATTCCATAGGAAACAAAGTCGCAATTCTCTTTCGATCAGCTCGATTAGGCATCAGCATGACATTTGCTTCGTCAATTGATCTCTTCGAAATTTCACCCGACTTGACAGCGATACTGTAGGTTCCAGCAGAGTCGGGGGAAATTGTAAAAAATATTTGGAGTGGGCCAAACCGCTTCAACATGCCGAAAAGATCATGTCGGGCGCGCATTCGGCTTATATTGGACCCATAGTATGCTGATTCCGGTACCCGAAGTCCTATACGCAAATCGATAACGTGCTGGACTTCTGTGATCGGGGGGATAGGCTTTAATTCTTTAGAACGGCAATCCGACAAGTACTTGAAGTACTTGATGGCTTCAACATCAGTACTCCTCTCTCTCTCTCTCTCTCTCTCTCTCTCTCTCTCTCTCTCTCTCTCTCTCTCTCTCTCTCTCTCTCTCTCTCTCTCTCTCTCTCTTTCTGCGGCGGTTAACGCTTGCCGTTTAACGTTTATTCTTATATAAAGCGTGCGCCGTGCGTTCTCAGATGCAAGGAAATCAAAAGCCAACAACATAAATGCATAGTGGGTTTCAAATTGATGTCCATGCACGCGTAGGCACCGCAATATCCACTGTCGAACTGACATGCGTTTTACCCGGCTTTCCGTTGGACCTCCGCATCCACAAGGGAATAGTGTAGGAAACATCCTTACGCATACACCCCACCTGGATAATGAGACATAGTCGTTTGATTTCCGTACAACGACATCGACAAAACCCTGCTGAGGGCAAGATGTTAACACACTACTTGCGCCAATCCAGGTACTTTCAACCGCAGGGCTGACACCTTCGGGGACAGTAGAACCAAACGTCGAATACGTGCTCTCGTCACGAATGCCTTCCCCAAGTTCTGCAGTGGCATTTTCGTCACCTACCACGGAGGCATTATCCACTATCACACTCGGTACTTCGGTGCTAATACGCGAGGATTGCACTGGAAGAACTTGGTTCCGTAATTGTGTTTCAATATTACCTCCACCTATGCGAAGCACCGACGACTGACTTGGTAACCACACATTGTTAATCGCAACGCTAGTGTCTCTGCCATTAATTTGTTGTGTAGTAGCTGTCCGCACTGCTGCTTGATGACGTTTCTTTTCTCTATTGTTAAGATAAAGAAAGCGAAGTACCTTCCGGCAAAGAGCAAGGTTGAGGTGGTAGCGTTTCTTACACGCAATTACTTGGTCTTTCGTCATGTTTCCAACCATCGTAACTCGAACACGACAACTCAAATCGCGAGGCAGCATTTCCACGACGGGGCCTTCCGTATTACGGACGATGTAGTGGTGAGATTTGACTGTTCGACTTAATCCACCAGTAACTACCGAGAGTGAGACGCATGGCAGAACGATAGCAATAGCCTGTTCATCCGTTCTTGCCATAGCTTTAAATCGAGTGGGAAGATGGCCGATATAGTTCCCGTTGGCGATCGCGTTGACAGGCATCGTCGGTTCCCCCCCCCCCCCGTGATACAGTTATTACAAGACTTGCAAATGTCGCCGCACACAGCGCCATTCCTAGCGTGAGTCGCTATTTTGCATACATATCAACGGTCCGTAAGGCATTTTTTTTAAAAGCAACACATGTTTACTTACCAGACGGGAAAAGCAACAAGCCTTTTAGTCGTGGATCTAAAAAGGAGGCATTATACTGCGCTGTTATGACGTCCGGGATGTCATACGAGACCGAAAGGCACGCCCGCATACTCTGCACAATTTCACTCACATCCATGCCATGAGTTTAATCTAGTATGACCGCATATCGAAGTTAGGGAAATCGTACCCTCACAAATTCTTTCGTCAGCTCCTTCTCGATGATATCATCGTGCGCACAATCCAACTCACACACAAAGCACGGTTGTATATCCTCAGATGCAGACAACATTGCCTGTACTGCATCCGATTTAATTACATTCAACCGTTCAGAGCTTGGGATAACAAACGCAATGTTGGTGTCCATCGCCAGCAACCCTTTACCAATATATACGTGGTCAGGTAGCACCACACACTCAACCGATCCATCACTGGATGCAGATATGGTGTTTGTCGTAGGGGGCGTATTGGTACAGTCTTGTCTAGCGAAGCTATTGTGATTTCCGCCTAAATTTACCGGACCCGGTCGATTCACTGGCTTCGCCAAAACCGCCGAGCAATCGACGAACACCAATCATTGGTCAAAAATAGTCATTTCATGCGATTTACAACCTATCATCGAGAAGGATCCCTATCAACTGCAACTGCAATAATTGCTCCTTGTGAAACTAGCTGTTGTCGTCGCCGTTGTGGACGCCTCTTTCTGGCGTCGGTGACCTTGAAAGCGTCGGAAGTCTAACTAGTGCGGAAGAGCTGCTGGTGTCGAAGTTCCCGCTGGTGTAGAAGAGTTGCAGGCGTGCTGGTGTCGAAGTTCCCACTGGAGTGCTCGTTGGAGTTAGAGACCAACCTGGTGCGGGAGGTTCCGTTGCTGTTGGCGTGCTCATTGGAGCTCCCGTTGGAGTTGAGGTTTTCGTTGACGTTTGAAGGCGTTAGTGCTGGAATTCTTGCTGGCGGCTGGGGTGTTGTTGGTCGTGCCGGGTTCTCTTGTGTCGAGGCTGCGGTTGGGGCGGTGCTTCGCTTTACGTCATCGTTCGACTCGTTTTCACTGAGATTAACGGAACTAGCACGATGGAAGAGGCTGTAACGAAGCAGCATGCCCTCCCAAACACCGTTTTTCATTGTTTGTACGGTACTACAACCTTGGATATACCAAGAAGGAGTTAGCTCGTGTCTGCAACAAGGTCGATAAAACAATTAGCAACTGGATCCAAGTGTACGAGAAGACAGGAACTTTCGAGCGAGCAAAATCTGCTGTTGACAAGAAATTCACCGGAAGTCAGCGGCAATGGCTGTTTGACTATTATCAAGCCCGGCCACTCTCCTATCTAGATGAAACTCAGGCTGCATTTAAACGTGCTCACCATATTACGATCTCAAAGACTAGCGTATGGAGAATCATCCGTGAGTTTGGCTTGACATGGAAGATGCTGGAACGCAGGGCGATGCATATCAAGGAGACGGACGTTTTTCGCTTTGTTCAGGAGCTGAGCATGGTTGATTGGAATCATCTGAATATTGTATTTCTAGATGAAGTCTCATTTGACAATCGAGGTATGATTAGGAAGCGCGGATACGCACTTCGAGGCAAGACACTCGCAATTCGAGATCGTCTTGTAGGAGGAGTTGCCCTCAGCGTTGGTGACGTGTTTGTCGACCCCTGCGCTCTTCTGGTGGGAGGCGTGTCCGCAGTCCTTGGCTGCGCTTGCGCCAACCTAGGCGATCTTCTCGTTGGCGGTGTTGGCTGGCGGTTGGGAGGCGACAACGACGAGAACCGCGGTGATCTTCTCGTGGCCAGCGCCTCGTCAGGGCTGGACAAAGGTAACCGTGGCGATCTTCTAGTGCGTGGAACACGAGCTTGGTACGGAGACGCTCGACTGCGGCTTGACATATTTGCGCAGTTCTCGCGTGCGCAACGTTGCCCTTCGTGGGCCAACCTTACTTTGAACCCTTCTCTGTCTTACCTGTTGAAGCGCATACATATGAGTTTGTGTGGGTTTGTCGATTGACCGGCGGTTTGCCAGGGTCGATACAAATGGCCCCGATTGGAAATTTTGAGTAGAACTCACAATACCGTGCTTTACTACTTGAGTACGCCGAAGGGGTGTCAAACTAACAAGAACTTTTCTAAGCGGTTAGCAACGCGAAACCGCTGCAAACGTCGAGATTCCGCCAGTCCCATGCGAGCGAGAGTCCCATGCGAGCGAGCGCTATACAAAAGCAAGGTGAAATGAATTAAACGGTCCGCAAAAATGCGAAATCGAGCTAAAAATCAATAAAAATCGAATCGTGCCCCTTCAGAAACGCTTGTGCTTTCAGCTTTTAGCTGAAAGAACTTTTAGCTGAAAGAATTAACAAGGCGTCCGCGACTCAAGTAGGGGGATCCTCGTAGGTCTGCTGAAAACTATGAAATCCGCCAGACATAATTGAAGATATTGGTATGCTGCAGGCTAATCACTAGTAAATTCTAAGCCTATGGACACCCTGTTCGTCTGAAGAACTGCTATCAATGACGAGCTAGACGAGCGCTAACATGGGCACTCCCTAAGAATTAGCATGCCGATCCATTTGGATCATTCACCTAATCTGTATATAATCATGCAGTAAACCCGAGGTATAAGACCATTACTGATACAAAACTTTTTATCCCAGCGCTTAGGGTTATCATAAAACGAAACCGGCGCTTCGACAAAAGAAGGCATAAATACTGAGAAACCCTCGGAAATCAAGCACATTCGTCGATATCTTGACAACCACTCAATGTTCAAACCCACAAGAACTACTATTACGCTTATGATCGTGCATATTAAATAAATGTTCTCTTTTGTCTTTTGAAAATCGCCAGCGGATTTCGCGCGTTTTCGGCGACTTACCAAATATGCTACTTTCCCCCTACTTGAGTCGCGGACCCCTTGTTAAGCTGAGAGAATAAAAAATAAAAAACGTGTGGAGAAGAAATAAAAAATAAAAAACAGGACAGCGATGTGGGAAGGGAGGCCACCGTTTGTTGCTCGCGTGCAACTAGAGCTCTAATCTTCGTTGTATGACGAAGATGCCGCGCCAACGCCGCTCTGCTGGCTTCAGCTGGAAAACCTCACCGGGGCGGCACTGGAATGCAGATGGGGTTGATCCAGAGTCGCCGACGTCGATCGATGTGCTTTTCCAGTGGCTGAACATCCCAGGCAACTCAATATATTTTACGGCTGTAGCTTTTCACTGAATGGAATGCAAACCATTAACCAAGCAGAGTTTGTTGAGCTTTATCAGTGCTTTGGCATGGAGATAGCGTAAAATGCGAGAAGAACAGTGCCCCGAGGTACGCTCTCGATCTTCGCTGATCTTCAACTAGCCGCTCTTCGGCTTGCTGCTCGTCGGCCTCCAGCTCAGGTATACTTGTATACGTGTCATCGGGTGGAGATGTCTATGCGTATGCAGGCGGCATACCGCCGTAGATCAGAGATGGAGATACTGGAAGGTGTGCTCGGGGGTATACAGCGCGTGCGCAAATTCTTAGGGGCTGGCTTCGTCTGGGGTGCTGTTCCTGTCGCCCGTGAGCTGATAACTAACAATTGGTGACGTTGCCCATGCTCACTCAGTACTTCGAAGTACCTCGTTCGAGAATGTGGGACTGACGTCAACGCTAACAGCAAACAGTTCCCAAAACGACTCGTCGGGCTCCAGTTCCTCGTAGTCGAAAGGCAGCAGAACCCGCTGAGCTACAAGGTCGTAGAAATCCTTAAGGAATGTAGCCACGCTCTCGAACATTATGAAGTGCAACTTATGACCCACAAACTCGAACTTGCTGTTGTCATTCATCTGGATGTTTCGACCAGCAGGAATCAGCTCCACGATCTGGGATTTCCAGTGGGAATGGTTGCAATAACGCTGCACCACGGTGAAATCCAGCTCCAAACCCTCAGCGCCATCGTTGTCTAACAGCCACGTCAGGTTCCGGTATATCTCGGCCTCCGGGTACTTGAGACCCTAAAGCTCATTTCGAGCAGGTGGGCTCAAATGGAATTGAGCACAGTCCCATGATCAAACAAGGTTGGGTCTAACGATCTAGTGACGTTCCCTGGAGATGGAAACCAGTGGTATCACAGGCGTTTCATCTCTTAAGCTTCGCGTCACTTGCGACTGCCCTTCAATCATAGTGGCAGAAGTCGGTCAACATCTTCACGAGAGACACCTAAGTCCAGCAACTCCTTGCGTGCCTTTGCCCTCACACAAATCGCTTCATCTCGCTTTACCTGCAGCTCAAGTTCGAAAAATTCACGACGCTCTTGTGGTTCAGCCTCCAGTACCACTACACCTCCGGTGTTGTCTGTGTTTACATCCTGGGAGGATCGCCAATGGTGCTCACTATGGATACGCTTTGGACGTGACATTCGAGCAGCCACTGGATCGTGTGCGACCTGCCTAAATCTGGTATCCACTCCCAAGTTGTGGCTGGCCTGAGACCTTGTTGCAACCGTAGATGACTGCACGGGCTGCAGCAATAGTTTAATATCTGAGTAAACAGGACACATTTGCAGCACCGTCCGTTCAGCCTCGAGGGTGTCTTCGTAATGGCGAAGTCCCCTGCACTCGAGCCAATTCTCAGCTTTATCGAACTGCTGCTCCAACGAATAAAGCTTTCTATCCACACCACCACGTGAGCGATGCGTGATGCCATGAGTCAGTAGCAGGTCATAAATCTCGCCAACCAGCACCAGTCGTGACCCGTCCGCTTTTCGTGCTGCATTTTGCCAGCGTACAGCGTTCCCTGGAGTCCCTATCCATTTCAGTAGCACGTTCAGTGAAGACGGACCTCCATCCACCCTATCAGAGTCCCATTTTGGGTTCATGAAATGGAGGCTTTGTTGGGGTTTGCTCCATGACCGAGGAGGATTATCGAACTGTTCTGAGCTAGCACCAATCTCGTCGTCACTGCTTCCACACTCGGAATCTTCCCATCTATCATTAGCCAGCACCTCGCTGCCATGGGTTTGTGCAATACTTGAAAACCGTGAAAACCCGAGCAAAGGCGCGATTTCAGGATAATGGGGACAAATTTGCATCACCGCGCGCTTCGTCAGCTCATTAACGTCATACTGGTCGAATCCTCTGCTCTTGAGCCACTCCTCGGCTTCACCAAACTGTCTACCGAGCTCCCAAAGCTTACACCTGATCGCCTGACGGGAGCGATGGGAGACGCCGCGTCGGAGGAACAAATCGTGAATTCGGTCGACTAGCGCAGCCTGCAACCCATTTTGCAAGCGCTTAGCGTTTCCAGCAGCCCGTAGCCATTCCAGGAGCACGTCCATCGAGGACGGCCCACCCCCCACTGCGTCAGCATCCCACCGAGCCATTTCAACAAAATATCTTTTTTTTTTAAAATGAGCAGCTCATTTTGCTCTTATAGAGGGAGATTCCATTCCAGCAGCCATGAAGCTGGCTAAGGCCGCGGCGCAGCAGCTCAAGGGCGTGGTGATCGAGTACGACGTGCTATGCAGCACTCTGCTGGGCAAGTCCGCAGCGGAGCAGGCGCAGCAGCAGCGCCGCAAGCTCGCGGCGGGGAAGACGCGCCAGCAGAAGGCGGCGTCGTCGCTCCTGTCCATCCAGTCGATGCTGGTGAGCGACGTGCGCGGGCTGCTCAAGAGCCTGAACGAGGACGCGAGTGGGAGTGTCAAGGAGCGGCTGCAGAGCACGCTGCAGGGCCTGCCGAGCCAGAGTAATGGGCGCTGGACGGCTGCAATTCTGAAGGGGTGAGGAACTGACGGAACGCGTGTCACTGCAGTTCTGGAGCGAGTCACGGGCTCCGAGGAGAAGGCGGCGGCCGGCAAGTCCGAGGACGAAATGTACCTGGAGAAGCAGCTGCAGTCGGCGTCGCAGGAGCTGGAGAGGATGAAGCAGAAGAAGGAGAGACTCGAGAGCAGCAAAGGCAGGGGAGTCAAGAGCAGCAACCAGGCCAGCTCGTTGAGGGACAAGTACCTGGACAAGATTAATCAGCTCAAGAAGAAGAAGCAGGAAGCGACTGTGGGGGCGGCGAGTGGATTGGACGAGGTGGTGGCAACGCCGACGACGTCCGCGGGCTTGTCCACGTGGGTCGTGAATGACGGAGCAAATGAAGTACTGGTAAGACGCTGCTGGCTTGTAGCAGGCGGTTAGCTGGAGGAATTGCTGGTTTGTGTTAACGTTTGGAACTGTGATGAGTAGAGCTACTCGGATCTGCGAGGGTTGTTCAAGGCTGTGATCCCGCCGCGAGACCCGCTCCAGGACGTACGTACTCGCGATGACTAGCACTGGTTTACGATGGCGTACATGTACTTATCACTTTGCTGCTTTTCGTTGTCGTCTCGTTGGATATGCAGGATGAGTACAAGTTCTTCCTGAAGGAGGTAAACGTGTCGCTCTTTCGCCAATTGATGGTCTCTTGTACACCACTAACAAATAACAATGTCTGGTTATCTCGCGCCACCATTACTATAGATGGAGGGTCAGTTCGACATGTTCTTGCCCAAGGAGGAGCAAGATAAGTTCCCGGACCCGAAGCCAATCCTCCGCATCTGCGAGGAGTTCGGTTTGAAGCCATCCGATGTCCTGGTGCTCGCCCGGCATGCACCGACGATCAAATCGGCCAAGTACGTGCTTACTCCTTATCTGATCTAGTTGTTCCTTTGATCCTCACCTCTTTGTCGCAACAGGGAAGCAGGAACGCACGTGTGCCACTACATGCCCAAGGACAATACCATCCCGAACCACACGGCGCACTACCACCTCACGCACCTGCACGAGTTCCAGCACCTGGTCGAGGACTTCAACGGCGTATCCTACCGCGACAAGATCAAGACGGGCTCCATCGAGTTCTAATACGCTGCAAATGTTAAACACCCATATTTTGTAGCCATGTTGGTCTCAACGGATTATGTAGCCATTTTGATGATGCGGTCGTCCTCATCAATTCAAATTCGAATCGCAGCCCCCACTAGTTCGTGTTCGGTACACACTCGGAAGATTTTGACTCGCACGCGAAGCAGAAGGTAGCGTTCTGCAGAGCTCCTGCTCCTGTGCCTCGTATCTTCCGTTCTGTAGCTCCTCCTCGTGCGCCTCGTAGCTTTCCCGAAGCTCCCGCGTGCGCTCTTTCTCCCTATACAAGTTGAACTCTTCACCGCCCCCTGTAGCGCGAGAAATCGACCCTAAACCGAGTGTATCAAAGGGAGAAATGGCCTACAGCTACGTGGCCACGGCGCAGAAGCCCACGAGCGTCACGCACTCGCTCACGGCGGCCTTCACGGGCCCCAACGACACCAACCTGCTGCTGGCCAAGAGCACGCGCTTCGAGGTGCACCTACTGACGCCCGAGGGGCTGCAACCTCAGCACGACATCAATCTGTACGGGCGCATCGCCATCTTCGAGGTGTTCCGGGCCGCCAACGAACCCCAGGACTGGCTCTTCATTGTCACGCAGCGCTTCCAGTTCTGCGTGCTGGCGTACGATGCAGCCACGCAGCAGGTGGTGACCAAGGCCCACGGAACTATCCGTGACTCGATCGGTCGCAGCAGCGAGATCGTCACCAGTGGCAATATCGACCCGGAAGGACGCCTTATCGGCATGAACTTGTACGAAGGGTACTTTAAGGTGATCCCCATTGACAGCGGCAAGGGGATTTTGAAGGACACGTTCAATATTCGTCTCGATGAGCTGCGCGTCATTGATATCAAGTTCCTCCACGGATACAACAAACCGACGATTTGTGTGCTGTACGAGGACTACAAGGCCGCGAGGCACTTGAAGACGTACCATATCTTGCTCAAGGAGAAGGACTTTGCCGAGGGGCCGTGGAGTCAGTCGAATGTCGAGTCCGGCGCGAGTTTGCTCATCCCTGTACCGGCGCCGACGGGGGGCGTGCTCATTGTGTCGAACCAGACCATTGTGTACCACAATGGAAGCACGTTCCATGCGATCCCGATGCAGAGCACGGTGATTCAGGTGTACGGAGCCGTGGATAAGGATGGATCTCGGTTCCTGTTGGCCGACCAATATGGCACTTTATCGGTGGTGGCGCTTCAGCACACCGGGAAGGAGGTAACTGGTGTGCATCTGGAAGTGCTGGGAGATACTAGCATTGCGTCCTGTTTGTCGTACCTGGATAATGGTGTGGTGTTTATTGGAAGTACGTTCGGTGACTCACAGCTGATCAAGCTCAATGCAGACCGCGATGAACATGGGTCCTATGTTGAGGTTTTGGACACTTACGTGAACGTAGGTCCAATTATCGACTTTTGTGTGATGGATCTAGACCGCCAGGGCCAGGGCCAAATTGTGACCTGCAGTGGCGCAGACAAGGATGGAACTCTGCGTGTGATCCGCAACGGAATTGGAATTAATGAACAAGCCAGTGCAGAGTTGCCTGGTATCAAGGGTATGTGGGCGCTTCGTGAAATGTTTGCTGCGGAGCACGACAAGTATTTGCTGCAGAGCTACGTCAGTGAGATTCGTATTCTAGCTATCGGTGATGATGACGAGATGGAGGAGAAAGAGATCCCGGCATTTGCTAATGTGAAGAGTCTGCTGTGCCGCAACATGTACGGTGATGTGTGGCTGCAAGTAACCGAGTCGGAGGTGCGACTTATCAGCTGCAGAACATTTTCGTTGAGCTCAACTTGGTCACCACCGTCGGGATCGCGAATCACGGTTGCCGCCGCAAACCCCACGCAAGTGGCGGTTGCTACATCGGGTGGTGTGCTTGTCTATCTAGAAGTTGAAAACGGCAAAATTACCGAAAAAAACAAGGCCACGATGGAGCATGAAATTGCTTGCGTGGATATCACCCCGCTGGCTCGGAACGCTGCGTCAGACGGGGACGTTTCAATGACAGGTTCTTCGACTCACTGGGACATGGCTGCGCTGAGCAGCTCGCTCTGTGTCGTCGGACTTTGGACTAATTTCTCGGTGTCCGTCCTGAAGCTACCAACACTCGAGAAGGTGACCACAGAATCGCTTGGAAATGATTTGCTCCCACGATCGGTGCTGTGCAACACATTTGAGGGCAAGGACTACCTGTTGGTTGGACTAGGCGATGGAAGTCTTATGAACTATGAACTGAACATCGAAAAAGGAACCCTTGGAACGAGAAAGCGAGTATCACTAGGCTCGCAGCCACTCTCTTTGTCAACTTTCCGATCGAAGAACATGACGCACGTATTCGCAGCGTGTGATCGCCCGACGGTCATCTACTCCAATAACAATAAGCTGCTCTACTCCAACATCAACTCCAAGGAGGTCAATGTGATGTGCCCATTCGATTCGGAGTCCTTCCCAGAGTGTCTTGCCCTTTCATCCGAAGAAGAATTGACGATTGGTACGGTCGATGATATCCAGAAGCTGCACATTCAAACGTTCCATTTGAACGAGTGGGCTCGCCGGGTTGCTCATGACCCAGACTCGCACACGCTTGGCGTGCTGACTGTGAATTTCACGGTGGACGATACAGGTGAAGAAGTGGATCAGGGGTTTGTGCGTTTGTTCGACGACCAAACGTTCGAGGTGCTGCACTCATACCGTCTAGATCCTTTCGAGACTCCTTGCTCGGTGGCTGTGTGTCCGTTTTCAGGAGATTCCTCGAGTGCATCGTACTTTGTAGTTGGAACAGCCTACGTGCACGAAGAGGAAGCCGAACCCCACCAAGGTCGTATCCTAGTGTTTGCTGTCACAGGCATCCATGGTGAGCGGAAGCTGCAATTGGTCACCGAAAAAGAAGTCAAGGGTGCTGTGTATTGCTTGAATTCTTTCAACGGAAAAGTTCTGGCGGGTGTTAACAGCAAGGCGCAACTGTACAAGTGGAGTGAAAATGCTGACAACGAGAAGGAACTGGTTTCCGAATGCGGTCACTATGGCCACACGCTGGTGCTGTACATGGAATCACGAGGCGATTTTATTGTCGTGGGTGATTTGATGAAGTCGATTTCTTTGCTGAGCTACAAGCAGCTTGATGGCACCATTGAAGAGATTGCAAAGGATCTCAACTCGAATTGGATGTCTGCTGTGGGAATCGTTGACGACGATACGTACATTGGTAGCGAGACAGATTTCAACTTATTTACTGTGCAGCGCAACAGCGGCGCGGCGTCTGATGAAGAGCGCGGTCGATTGGAGACCGTCGGTGAGTTCCACCTGGGTGAATTTGTGAACCGCTTCCGATATGGATCACTTGTGATGCAGAACAATGCTACAACTGCTCAAGCCCCTGCTGCCTTAACAACCGGTCCCACTGATATGGTTGACGTGGGTGAGTCAGTTCGTGTGGTTCCAGCCGTTCAAAACCAATCGATGCTATTCGGAACTGTCAGCGGCATGATTGGCGTCATTTTACCGATTACGAAAGACCAATACTCGTTCCTGATTCGCGTTCAACAAGCGCTTACCCAGGTTGTGAAGGGCGTTGGCGGCTTCTCGCACAAAGATTGGCGCACGTTTGAGAATCGGCGATCGGTGTCAGAAGCACGAAACTTTATCGATGGAGATTTGGTGGAAAGCTTCCTGGACTTGCCGAAGCCTCAGATGGCGAAGGTGGTGGACAAGCTGAATAATGATGGTATGCTGGACGGCACGGACCAATTCACACTGGAAGATCTGACTCTGCGAATTGAAGAGCTTGCTCAACTGCACTAAACCACACAAGTAGTGAGCAGGAAATGCCCAACTCTGATAGAGATGGTAACTGGCGCAGTTCAACTGGGTGGATACTGTGCCAATCATAATTTGCTTTACACCAAAAATACGCCCCTGCTAGTTTTATTCTCATCGCGGTAGCACCTGCATCTGAAGTCAGAAGACGCATTTATCAACTTCGGCTATGGCACAAAAGAACGGAAGCGGCAAGACTGCGCGCGTGAGTGTCAACGCACAGAAGGTGAGTGCTGTGGTTTCTCATCGCTGCAAATTCCTACAATCGTGGCCTTGCATGAAAATGAATTATTGTCGCTCGCGGCGTACTGCAGGGTAAAGGTGACAAGGAAGAAGTCAAATTGCCCGCCTTGTCGCCACTTTCGCCAAACAAGAAGGTACTTTACACTAAAACATTATATCTGCTGCAGGGAGCTTCACTGGACATCGTTCTCTTCGTACGAGCAGATAAAAGATGCTCCGATGCCAAGCAAGCCTGCACCAGCACCCAGCGGAGGAGCAAAAGCAGCGAAGTCACCGCCACCAAAATCTCCTTCAAAGCCTACCGCCCGCAATACTCCAACAAAACTGTCAGCACCCATAGAAGCGCAGCCAGCCCAATCAACACCACCACACGCCACTGAAGGCAAGCCCTTCAAAGACACACGCCCGAATGTTACTTCTGTCCCCACCACTGAAGACAGAAACTCTCCCCCAGCTTCTGAAAACGTGCGGTTGGATGGTAGTGAAGCATCAATCCTAGTGGAAGGCCTCTCTACAGGACTTGCTGAACCACCTCCCGATGATATAACTGCTGCTGAAGCTGCATCCACAGCTGAAGAGGCCGAGTGTTTACAAAAGCTAAATGGCAACGGAATGGTGAAACTTATCTACGAGCAATATGATGAGCCCTTTCCCATCGAAAACGGATCAACGACACAAGCAAACATCGACGAAGTTTACTGTTTGTCGTTCGTAATGCCTAACTGCTTGGTGCGACTTTCACGACACCCGAATCTCGAACGCTTTCACCGTGAGGAGAACGGCATCTTCGACAGTCTAGTGCGTGAAGACCCGCGAGGCACTTATCACGATTTGGAGAAGGACCAGACGTACTTTGTCGTGGTAGAGCAAGAAACCGACCAATTGCGCAGAGATCAGGAAGCAACGAAGGTGCTTTGGGACGGAGAACTTCAAAAGCAGAAGAAGGCGGGCAAAGACGACGGTCGTGGGTTCGAGACTTGCTCGTGCATCTACGGCAATCCGTGTGTGGACGAGTATGGTTGCCGCGATTGGCACTCCCGGTTTGCAGTGGCTACGAAAAATGGGTGGAAGGGCTTTTGAGGTTGTTTAGACTGTCGCTGGCTCTCCTGTGAATAGATGCATCGCTAAGCTACAAACAATACTGCTATCTTCATCGACGTGTTGGTGTTCGTTGTTGCTGGCCAGCTTTGATGAATTAGCGATGCTGCTGCTCGGAGCTCGTCAGGAGGTCACAAAAAGCCCTAAAAGCAGAATAAGGATGGCAAAGGCCGTAAACGTTATCGTACGCGGCAATACTGGCGATCTACGAAGAGTGCTTTTTGGACTTCGGAGCGCCAGGACTTTATCACTGCTGATTCAGAGTTCCATCGCTGCCTGGCTCAAACTTGTTATTAAGCTTGGATGCAAGCTGACCCTAATGCACGACTTTCGAAAGCTGGCAATCGGGCAAGTGGCGGCGGCAGCATGACGCAGCAACTGCTCGATCGAACATCAGGCGACGATCATCCCCGCAAGCTGCTCGGTAAGTCGCCTGCTCCTCCACCTTTGCGTCCACCTCACGGGATCCGCTGGTGGATTTCAGGATCGCAAAATAATGGTGACCAAGGTACCATTATTTGTTTCGGGGAGGATGGCGGTGTGATCCCCAATCACCAACACCGAAAGGGGGTGAGGCCGACACAGAGGTAGCGCCGTCCTCGGTAAAAGATCGGCGGGCAGCCGGCCGAAATAGCTGTCTTCGCCTTCGGTTCAGAAGGAGGCGCGCCGGTGGCCAGCATTTCGGTGCTGTCTGCAGGCAGGTGACAAAATCCCAAATTGATATCTCGGAGCATTGGACAACATCGAGCGGCCAAGCGGGGACGCCTATCCAATCGGTTCCGCCGGCATTGCTGTAAATCGGGAGGAAGGTAGCAGGAAGGCGTCGCCCGTGAGTCCAGACATTGGTTTCGGAACGGGAGGGCGACTTCTGTCGGCGTATCGAGTTTGCATCGGTGGTGATCAACTAGTTAGCGTTTGCATTGCATATAGCTCTTCTCTTCTACCGAGTGCGGCCTTGGGCAGTGGCAATCGACTAAACAGGGCCACATCGGACCAAAAGTGTGGTCAACCAAGTACCTGGCCACTCGACAAAGATTTGATTGGTTACAGGCGTGCCACTTCAACATGCCATTGAAAACGCATAATTTTAGAAACCCAAGACCCATGCAAACACGAGCAAACGCAACTCCAGAACCCGATATCACATCAGCAAGTCGACTACTCTTGGTGCATGGGGCTCACCTGTCTAAGGTGAAGTTGGGCCTGCCTCATTACTGAAAAGTCCGCAAGAGAGAGAGCGCTAGGAACAATAAAAAACAATTGCCGCCATGGCGCACGAGCTCGTGAGTCCGCACTGCTCGTCGTGGTCCTTCACCAGCAGCTTCAGCCTCAGTGGTGCGACTCGCAACAAGTTCGACGCAGCGTCTACAGTCACTGCCAATCCACTGGACGACGAGGACTACCACAGCAATTCCGGCTCCTACGACGCCTCGTTCTCCCCATTGCCAACTGTCCATGAACAGGAGAACAGCCATCGGTCACGACGCAGTGCAGCCCTGCTGGTCAACTACTTCGCCGCTGGGCTGTTCCACGGCGTCGTGCCAGCTCTCGTCTACCCGCTGTTCAAGATCCGGCTCGGGCTGCAAGGCTACCAAGCCAATGCAACGCAGACGCTGCTGCGCTGTGCGTGGCACGGCAAAATCCTGCTGTGTCTGCTCACAGACTGTGTGCCGATCTGTGGTCGCAGACGCACACCGTACCTGTACGTCGGCTGGGTGCTGGTGCTGCTGGTGTTCGGGTTCATGATGATCCTGCGGCCGGGGGTGGCGACTGATGGTGATGTATCGGACGCCCCGAGGCTGATTGTGGCCATCTCGACTGCGTCGGTGGGCTACTTGCTGGTGGACGCAGCGTGTGACGGCCTCATGGTGGAAACGGTTCACCGGGACAGTCAGATTGAAGAGCACAACTTATTTCGATCTTCGAGGCTTTCACAGAGTGCCGTGCATGCAGTGAGATTCATTGCTGAGCTTTTGGGCACACTTCTTGTCGCGGTCGGAATGAACTCGGAGAAGTACAATGGTGGCTTTTCGTTTGAGCTGTCACTACGGACGCTGCTGCTGGTTTTGATTGTAGTTGCAGTGTTTGCGCTGAGTGCGACAGCATGGGGACTCAGTGAGACTCGTGATGGTACGGCCGAGAGTATTGGCAATATGAACACAATTCCGATCGCTGTTGCGGTGCCGAATTTACGCACAAAACTGGGCGAGTTTTGGCGGATCATGCAACAGCGCGCGACGTGGCAGATTGCAAGCTTCGGCTTTCTGCAGAAAGCATGTTTGTCTTTTGGAATGGATTCGGCACCCCATTCACAGGCAATGCACAAATTCTGGCTGCAGACGGACCCTTTCATGAAGAACCTGTTCCTGGCGGTTGCGAATGGTGGTGTCTGCGTTGCAGCTTCAATCTTCGTTCACCGCTGTCTCTTGTCGACGAGCTGGCATTCATCAGTGCTCTTTGCGCTGCTGGTTGGGCTCATTATCGGCTTCCCGGTGGTGATGACGGTGGTGTTCGACGCGTGGCGCAGCAAGTTTTTCTTCCTGATCGCCACAGAAATCGTCGAGTTTGCTGATTGTATCGCTATGGTTGTGAGAATGCTCGTCGTTGTGGAAATCGCCGAACCCGGGTTCGAAAGCAGCACCTACGGACTTGTGACTTCTGTCTACAATCTTGCTGATCCTGTAGCAACTGCTTTGAGCAACGTGGTGGGAGCACATTTTCGCGTATTCGACAGCGATATCGAGCAGGACTCAGATGATGTTCGAATGAGAGCTGGTGCCTTAGTCGCTGTGCTTTTCAGTGTGCGTGCCTTTGTTGGTCTCGGAACGCTACCACTGCTACCCAAGCAAAGACATAGTGCTCGCGAGCTAAAGGCTAAAGGAGGGTCCAGCAAACGCGCGGCATTGATTGTGTTTTCAACTATTGGGATCGCGTTCTCCGTCGCGCTAGCTGCCAATTTCCTTGCCGTTATCGAGAGCACATCTTGTCTACGGTTTGCTGGCGGTGCAGGTTGCTGACACCATTCCGAAAGGAAATTTCAAGACTTGCTATCGCCTAGTGATAGCTTGTACTCTGTAGTTTTAGTCGTGTGTGAGTTTGTGTAGCATCGTCGTGGTCGTGTCCGTCCTTATGCTGGCGTTGAAAAGTAAATTGCGAATGGTGGTCTCTCGGGTAGCGTACCGCCGAGACTTGATAGTATCTCATGCTCACGCACGGTGACACAGAAGCGGCTTTTAGGCTCAAAATTCACTGCAGGGATGAAGCTCAATCGCGTGGTACGCTCGTCAAAGGTAGCTTTACCCTGCACAGCACAGTTATCTAGCGATACGTTCGCTACTTGAATGACAAGGTGCATCCCTGTGCGATTGACACCACGAATGAACGGGTCCAGGTCAAAATGAACGGCTTCAGGCACGCGAATACACTTCTCGCCATCGCTTGGCGTCACGCGCACAAGGTGATTTCCGAACGAGTCTTGCTGGCGCAGAGTAGTCAAAGCTTGCTGCGATGTTGCGGACTCAAACTCAGCCAGCAACTGCGCAGCAATTGAGCACCTGATATCGTCTCCTTCATCCCGTTGCCCAGTAGCGGTGTCTGGGTACAGCTGGAGGGTGTGACAGAGTTCATGGCAAATAAGTAGCTTTGTCGCTTGGTCCGAAGCTTCCTGAAGCCGACCAACTATGAGCAGTAGGTATGACCGCGCCGCTTTCAAAACCCAGGGAATACTGTCCCTGGTGGGCGCTTTTAGTCTGGCCGACAGCATGGTAGTATGCTGAAATGTACAACCGTTGGTTGTCAGTAGCTCCGCTGTGCTCAAGAAGATTTTATGTAGTGCGTCTTCAAACCACTCATTCATGAGAAAACTGGGCTCACACACCAACGTGGAATGTTAGAAGCTGAACCTGAAGGAGCAAACAATGACGAGTTTCAACGTACTATTGCATCCATCCAGGACTGGAAAGCTTTGCGACGACACAGAATGCTTCCTGAAGAGCAGAAGTTTAATGATTAGTGAAGTGTGGTCAAGTGCACAATGAAAATTTTGCTTACCCGCAGAAGTTCATGCAACTGCCGAGTAATCGGTAGTGAAGCAATCGGACAGCAATCCAGCTCTGGGATCACACGTTGCACACGTAAGAGCCTCTCCATCAATTGTGCGTAGGATTCACTTGCAATCTTGATTCGCGAAACCTGTCGTTCTAACGCCTCGAAGCCGGATAACAGCAGAGCAAGTTCCAAATTGCACGAGCGCAGTGAAGTTTTGGCTTCTAAGAGTGCCATCACGACGTCTGTAGCACCTTTAACCGACCGTGGTAAGCCATATACCGTTCTTAGAATACTACTGTCGATCTGAAGATCATCAAGAAGCTGTCCCATCCTACAAGTGGTCTCTTCCATCGTAGCCGAACAGCTCTCTAACAATCGAATGCTGCCAATACAAGGCTTGATTTCAGTACACGTTCCAGCAAGTGGGGTCAAAAGTAGTGGTTCGCTGTAGCTCCCAAAACAATCAATACTGCACCATGCCACGCGCACGCAGCCTGCGTAAGCGGAGGTGGAGATAGTTACCCTTGTATCAAAGCCTCGGTGAACCACCTTGTACATTCCGTCAATCAATTTGGACTTCGTTTTGTCAAACCACCATGTTTGGTCGTAGCGGCGCCAAAACGTTGGGGTGAAGGTTGCTATTTCAACGACATAAAAGTATGGTGAAAATTGGATTTGCGTTTCTGTCATCTGTGCGCCATTTCCTTGATTGCCAATAGAAAGAATACTATCAGCGTACCCGTGCATACTTTCAGGGCTTGAACGTACGTTTGCGGTTAAATTCAACACAAGCTGATTGTTTGTTCGTTCGAGTATTGACGGTGTTGATGGAGGAACGGCTTTATTATCTCGCAGGAATGGAATCGTGACGGCCCATTCCCGCTCAAAAACAACCCATTCATCTCTGGGCATCGAGTCAGCGCTCTTGGTTTCAAGTGAATTTACGCGAGTCCGGGTCTGGATAGGTGCTTTACACACTGTAGCGTGAACTGCTAGCTCGAGAAACGCTGGATGATTATTGTAGGATGCTGAGGGGGACGATGCCACCGGCTCCAAGGACACCTCCATCGCAGTGATTACTATCTCGGATGAAGGAGAAGGCCACCGAAAGACAACACGATCTCCACCTTCGATCCGCAGATTTAATGAATAGTTTTCTCGTATGTTGAGCTGAAACGACTCCGTCGTCCTGTTGGACGCAGGCTCGTTGGACCTTTCTCTTAGTAGTGCCTCCGCTTCGCCACAATAATTTGCGAGATCTCGCACAAGCGCTAACGAGATGTTGACTGTACAAGCCTTCGACGACAAAGTTGTCGGGCGCAGAAGAAACAGACGCGCACGCTCCACTGGGGCTTCCGAAGAGCTTTCATTGCTACACAGCATTTTGGGTCGGCTTACCACAGCAAACACACCCAACCGATGAATAGGCACACGAGCAAATGCTTCGCCCACAACGGCGTATTCAACGTCTCGTAGGACCCGTCCAGACTTCGTGTCAATTTCCACGACCATGACGACATTACTTGCATCTGCTACAAGAAAATGGGGCAACCACAGCAGTGCAGGGCGAAGCAGATCTCCCATCGATTTTGGTAGAAGTTCAAACAAGCAGCTGACAAGACTCCCTCCGTGGGGCAATTCTAGTTCCTGTTTGTTAGCAGTACGCCGAAAAACCGCAATTTCAACTCCGTGCGAGTCAGATACGTTGTTGCCATCACGATCCAAACATGTAAAGAAGTCAGGCTGAAAAACGATCGCTGCATCTGTTTGTGCCGGGTACACGCATCCACCGGCACTTGCTTTGAGGCAACGTAGAATATAGGATCCTGCTGCTACTAACGATCGATCCACAACGAAATTCAGTGTTGGGTCGGGTGGCATCCGATCGTCGACTACTCTAACCATCATTCGAGCAGAGAGCACACAGCCACGGCGGTTCACGACTTCACAGTAGTAAATGCCTTCGTTGTGTGGCTGGATGCTCGGGGATAAAAAGAGATATGACTGAGTGGCACCTTCAATAGGAGTGCTTTCGTCTTGTCCATCTTGTTGGATAAACCACTGATACGACAGTGGCTCGCCTTTGGCAACTAGAGACGCCTCAACAAACGAATCAATAACAGGGTGCAGAGTTTCAGGGAGGTCTTGCTGTATCAACGGAGCACCTGTATGAACAACACCAGGTCAGCTTATTGTTTGTTGTGAAAAGGAGTAGTTGTACTTCGAAGTAGCATACTTACCAAAATGCCCCCAGGTATCAATGAACTGAGTCCAAATATCTCTGATAGCCGTGGAAGCTATACGAACTTGACCTTCGCCGTATTGCCGACGCACACCAAGTATACCTCGGCACCGAGAGTGAGGGAACTTAGGGACACCTGCAAAGAAATCTAGCAGTGCGCGCTTGCAAAACTAGTTAATCGGTTAGCTTAGTACCAGACATCGTTGTCACCTTCACAATGTCAGCAGACTAACCCGACGAGCGCTCTCGGCGTGCTGTCCGTCCAACAAATCGTCAACAGCGAGAATACAGCGGGAGGCGGCTGCGACAGTAAGTCGAATCACGAGTTCTTCAGGACAGCTATTCAGGATCGCATGCGTCGTGAGGGCGAGTCCTTCAGAATCTTTCTCTAGCACAGTATTCAGACTTTTGTCTACGAGCCACGAGAGTTTCTCCAGTCCCCAACGCTGCTCCAGGGCGTAGTACAGCGGTGGACGTCGCTTCGCATTTCAAAGCCACTTGAGTTAATGACCTTTCCTTCATGCCAATAGTACATTCCTACCTGATAATCCAGCAACTCGGCTGATCGGGGGTACAGCGCGTAGAAGCTCCCGAGCAACTCAAACTGTTCGTCCAGCGGATCTTCCGTGTGGTTTAGAGCTGTGACAGCGGCATGCAGCGGCAATTCCATCTGCATGAATTCCACATTAGAGCTCGATTCGTTAAATACCACATCAGATTTTGTTCGGACGTCAAAGAACCGAGCTTGTTGCCATTCCCGGGGTGTGGGTGCGTGAAGGCGGTGCTTGTGCTGCAAGGTGACATATCTCCAACCTCGCAAACAAGTGAACAGCCGCAGCGCAGGTCGATGGCTGCGGAGCAGCTCAGCCCAGCAACAGTCGCATTGTTCAGACGCCTCCATTTGAGCGTTCCTGACGCTTGGGATCCAATACTGACTCATCGATCTTGAATCAAACGAAGCACAAGAATCAAACGACACGACGTGCTATTTACTCACCCGGTCCTTATTTCACCTGGTCAATCTCTGCTACCTCGGCGTCCCCCTCCACAAGTTGCTGCCCAAGAGGCCTGTCGGCGAACCGGACCCCGAGATCAATCTCCTCCTCGCCCCGCGAAACCTCTCCGAAGAAGCCGGCGATGAAGGCCCCTTCGGGCGCTTCCACCGCCTTGCAGAGCTCGCCCCGCTTGGTATCTCCGAACCGATCGGACGTTCGCTGGTTCGTCACGAACTGAATCGCGTGGATCTCCCGCCGCACCCGGAAGAGGAAAACCTTGAGGATGACCTCGTCCTGCTGCAGCTCGAAGCTCCTGGTCTCGTCCTCGGGTACGTAGTAGCCCTCCACCTTGACAAGCACGCCGTCGGCCATGTCAATGCCCACACTCCGCATCTTGTAGTCCACCGCGAGCGGCTCGTGGCCCCACTTCTCCTTGGACCCGACCCGACCCGCCGACCGGCACATGGCTTCATCCAAGGACCCGTCGGTCGAAACGTCGTCGTCCTGCTCGTGCTCCGAGTCCGTGTCCGCGATGGCGTCCTCGTGGAAGAGAACGTCCGGCATCTTGTCCTCGAGCAGCGCCGTGCTCTCCCTGTCCTTGTCCAAGAGAGGAAACGCCTCGTCGTGGTGCGCTGAGTCGCTCGGCGTGTCCGACATCCTGCCGCCGCTTGTGCTCGAGCCTGAAAAGGTGGAAATGCGGCTGGATCGTCCTCCCCATATATGCGCATAAGACCCCACCATCTGAGCAGCCGCTCCTGCTTCATCTGGATAGTACACAAAAAACACAAAACGGTTTTTTTACCGGTAGACAATATATTACCAACAAAAAACCCATTTTTGAGCATGATGGAGCTCAACACGTCCAAGTTGCTGGCCAAGCTGCGGGAGAGCGACAAGACGCCGGAGGCCGCCGCCGCCGAGCTCCAGAGCGCGCTGGTACGTGACGTTAAGTAGAATTGAGGTGCAGGTCGAATCCTCACGCGATCGTTACGGCGGACAGCGCAACGTGCGCGCACTGCAGCAGGAAGTGGTGGCCAAGCAGGCCAAGCAGAACCTGCTGGACCGCCTGGCCCAAGTGGAGACGCTGGCGGCGCTGCAGAAGGCGGCGGCAGGCCACAGGGCGCAGGTGGAAGCAGGGTACGAGCAGGAGAAGAAGCAGCTGCAGCGGGCGACGCAGGAGCGACGGGACGCGCTCCGAGTGCTGGAGCGACTGGCAGAGGAGGTGCAGCAGGAGCAGCGCAAGGTTGTGGACCACGAGGACACGAGAGAAACGCACGAGAGCGAAGTGGCACAGCTCAATGAGGTCTGGAAGCAGATCCAGAAGAAAAATGCACACCGAAAAGCGGCGGTTCAGGTGGCCACGGGCGTCATGATCACGGACGAAGAAGACTGCAGTCGTGTGCTCGACCAGCAGACGCAGAGCATCCAGGAAATGCACCAGCGGCAGAAGCAACTTGAGGTTTGTGGCTGGCAGCGCGTGCTGGCGGGGTTTGGTGACGAGTCTAAAGGTTGGCGTGTGCAGGATGAAAAAATTGACATCAGCACGCAAGTGAAGCGGACGAAGCGGAAGATTGAAAGCCTGTCGAAGCAGGTGCGTGTTTTGCGAGTCGGCTTGATATGGTTGTGGGTGGATGCTGAGTTTGCGAGCTGCTTATTTTGCTGCTCAGAACGATCTGAGGAGCAAGGATGCCGAGGTAAAGCAGCGCGAACAGGATTACATGACGCTCCAGCAAATGAAGCAATGGTACGTCGACTAGGCAAAAGCGTCAGAGTTCATCAACCTCTAACCACGGCAACGTGTTGATCCTTGCTTGCAGGTACGACCACGTCAGAAGCATTCAGGAGTCCCTCTCCGGAATGGAGATCACGAAGGTTGCCGATGACTACCTTGAAGTGCGAGTTTTGAAGTCGCATACCGTGCGGCTATTCTGTGACCCGGACTCCACGCACCTGCAACATGTTCAGGTGAGCTGGCATGCTACTACTTGTATCGAATCCAAGTCCCTCACAAATGTGATTCTTGCAGTTCCTCACCCCAGATGTGGACGCTGCCGACCTTGTCGAGGTTGCTGTGCGTGGCAACAATTTGCAGTATCTGTTGTGTGAATACCGTGAACGTGTGCGAGAACAGTTGGCGCTGTAAAGTCGAGAGACAAAAAAGCATATGAGGGAATGGGTACGCATTTTACAGCTACACGTGTGTGGTTACCAAGACGCTACAGCTGCCGTTGATACGTGATTGAAGCTTATAGGCCTACTACAGGATGCAAGAGGCAGCTTCGTTTCTTCATCGAGTGGACATGATGCCCCTGCCACTTATTTGGGGAACAGCTCGTTCACCTGGGCTTCTGGCAGACCTGCATCCAGCAGCTTTCTACGGGCAAGTGCTCGGTCGATTGTGAGCTTCAGCTTTGCTGCTTCCACCTCGTAGCGCAGCTTCTCGCACTCGAGTTTGTTGCGCTCCTCTTCCATGCAGAACCTCTTGCGCTCCCGCTCCTCCCGCACCGCCTCAGTCAGCATCCTTTGCGTGCTCTCCAGCGCCGCCGGGTTCGTCCACGGCGCAGTCAAGCCAGCATTCTGCAGCGCTCCACTCACAGCGATCGACGCAGCTGCCCCCGACAGCGTCTCACTTCCCGGAACACTCGGCACCCCCAACTGCACGCGCGGTTCGTCCCCCACCGTCTCTGCCGCCAGCATCTTTGGGCCCAGCTCCTGCAGCTCGTCGTCCCCTGGCACTTTCCTCTTTCTGATGGGCACGGGATACATGGCCGTCCGTGGATGGTACGCGCGTCTCGCCCTCACTCCCTTGTCCTCCTCCTGTCCGAATACGTCGTTGAGCACGTGGTAGTAGCGACACATGCGCAGCACGTGGGCCTCCGCGGGGCCCTGCGCGCCGTCCGCCGCGGCGTCC
>JAHWLE010000175.1:0-33361 GCA_024679135.1 Phytophthora foliorum
CCCCCCCCGTTTGCTACTGCACCACGATACACTGGTACCGGGCATTTGGATTACGTACCCCGTTACGGATTTACGTTCTTTTGGTTGACACGGAAAGCTCGCGTCAGTGTACACTTCGTAAGTCACGTCTCTCGTTTTTCATCGAGAAACAGACCGTACGTTGACGTCCCTTTCAAGTATTCGAGTACACGCCTAGCCGCATCCCAGTGTGTACGGTTACAGCAAGAAAGAAACTGGCTAAGCTCTCTCACCGCATCGGCAATGTCCGGTCGTGTTCCACGGACCAAATATCGGAGTGAACCAACAATGCCTCTGTAATCAAAAGGTTGCGCAGCAATCGGCTGCGCGCTCATTTCCGTCTCTGGTTCAAGCGTGAGACCAGGGACTTGTGGTGTCATGACAGGTGTACTGTAGACCACGTTAAACTTTGTAACCAGCTCTCCAATGTATCTGCGCTGCGAGATCGTCATCAAACGCTGTTCTCTATTGCGGCGTACATTCATTTTGAGGATATAGTGAATGTCATCAAGGTCCTTCATTTTGAGTCTTGAGAGTTCGGTTTTCGGTTGTTGATGAGCCGCATATCTCGCGACATGATTATTAGATCGTCAACATATACAACGACTAAAAGCTATTCATCTCCCACTGTTTGTACATAGATACAAAACTCTTTGTGGCAGCGTACAAAACCCGCTGACGTCAGGAAGGTATGAAGGACTCTATACCAAATCCGAGGGGCTTGCTTAAGACCGTATTTGCTCTTCTGAAGTTCACAGACTAGATTCTCATAGCCTCGCTTCGCAAAACTATGATGTTGGCTCATGTAATATTTTGTTCGCCGTTCATAGTACCGTTTAGAAACGCCGTATAAACATCCACTTGATGGATATGACAGTCTAATATGGACCCAATCGCCAGAACGAGGCGCAGCGACTTGAATCGTGCCACTGGCGCGAATACCTCATCGAAGTCTACCCCAAAATCTTGGCGGCTACCTTGTGCTACAAGGCGTGATTTGAACCGCTTGACTGATCCGTCAGCGATATACTTTACTACGAGTACCCAATGGCATGGCAAAGCTTTACGCCCTGGTGGTAGTTTTGCGACTGTCCATGCCCCACTCTCGATCAAGGAGTCATATTCTAGCTCCAGTGCTGCTTTTCACTGTTGTCTGTGAGGTCCTTTGAAGGCCTCTTTGATCGATCGTGGTGTAGGCACCTTATGTTCCAGTATCTCTCTCGCAATGTTCTTGTCAAGCATTGCCTGGGAACACTGATAGTCCTGATACCTTTTTGGCTTCTTTGCCTCTCGATGTGGACGTGGTTCACGGCCTGATGGTGCCTCCACGAGTCCCACACATCGGCATTTATTCAGAACTCCCACTGCTTCCGTACTCTCGGATGCTCTAGTAGGTGGCTGATCTCCCGCTATTTCAGCTGTCTCCAACTCCTGAGTAGGTAATTGGGCTCCCACTGCTCCCACGTTTCTCGCGGGGCAAATTGAGTTGTGAGAGCTTCTTCGGTCTGTCCGAATGCTCGCAGAACCATGGTGGCTACGTTGGCTGTGTTGAATAGCACATCGCGCAATAGGATGAGATTATTGTTATAGATGTCCCATAGTCGGTAACCCTTGTTTTCTCCGAGATACCAAGGAACCGGCACTTTATAGCACGAGCAGACATCATTTTGTCCTTTCTTAGAACGACTGGGATATGCGCAAAGCACACAGAGCCCCCGACAGGTAGCTTGCTCACATTAGGGTGTGTCCCATACACCAGCTCGTATGGAGTCTTATTTCCCAATCGGGCCATAGGCGTGGGATTTTGTACATAGGTCATGTACATGAGGGCTTCAGGTCACCACTTGTGCCCCATTTCAGCATCCTTCAAAGCACAGCGAACTCTGTCGAGTTTACTTTGATGATCGAGCTCTGCAACTCCGTTTTCTTCGGGGCTATATGCGTTCAATGTCTGAAAGACATTTCCTTTTCTTTTGCAGAAAATTTTAACGCAGTGTTCACGAATTCAATACCCCCGTCGGATTCGATCCGACGGATCGTGAACTTCCCCTCACGTTCGAGCTGCAGCAGAAGTTCCTCAACTTTTTCAAAGACTTCTTTCTTACTGCGTAGGACATATGTCCAGCGCCACGACGTGTTGTCATCAATGATACTCAGAAAGTAGTTGATTGTGCCTGAGCTGCCGTACACACCCACAGTTTTCTTGGGCCCGTTTGTGTCCATGTGAATGGTGCCTATGGGTTTCACATCTCTTGAACCCTTAGCATTGCGGTATGACATTCTCCGCTTTTCATCTCTGCACACGTTGTACAAAAGAGCGGAATCCTCCTTAGTCCTAAAGCTGAAAAAAGTGGCATTCCAGCCACCAACTTAGTACTTGTCATTGTAATGACTGCCTCCTTATTGATGTGTCCTAACTTTACATGCCACTCTTGCAATGTCTGCTCTAGCCTTTGGCGAGCTAGTGGTTTGCAGGGTTCCTGCCTCGCTGCATTACAGAATATTTGTCGTTCTTGCAGTGTTTTATTCTGTATATAGTATGCACCATTAATGGCTTTTGCAACAACCACAAGAGTGTTTTTATAGCACACAAACTTGTACTCTCCGGTTAGGGAACCAAATATTTGGTACCCGCCGCGCCTGAGCCAGAACTCGCTCAGAATGTTCGAGGTAGCGTCTGGTACCAGTGCTATATTTTCGAACAGAAACGGTCTAATACCTTGTGGACCACGTAAATACAATTTGATTGTACCATTGTGTGTATTAGAATGCTTAGAGCCTTGTGCGAATGTAAACATGTACTGTGTATCGGGCTATTTCTGCACAAACCGCGCTGTCTCGCTGGTTAGGCCGTGTCCGCACCTTGAATCAAGCACCCAAGAATTTGAGGTTAGATATGACAGATATGGATACACAGCTCGCACCTTTTCTTCCAGCTCATTCGTCATGCAAGCGAACTGTTCCGTCGTCGCTGCAATCGTTTGCTTGAAGGCTCTGCTGACGTTTCGTCAGCATTGCGAAGGCCAGCCGATCGTTCCGTGGTAGGAAAGGCCATTCCCTCAGCGTCATCACCTACTGCGTTGACGACCAACTTCATCGGCTCGTCTTCGTCACCGGATAGCGTGATAACCCTTCCCGACGTCAGTGGCATCTCAAAATTGCTTGGCGAGGGGTTGGCATACCCGACTGGGCTTGCCGGCACTTTCTCCTGCACGGCTTTGCATACGTCGACTAGTACTGTCGATTGCAAGCACCCCTGCAGCGAGACCTCGCGCCGAGACTTCATATTTCCTTGCCTCTCATCTTGGGAGTTGGCTCGAATGATCCCGTCCGCGGCTTTGCGCTTAGGCGCAACCAGATGCTCCGACGGTGCACCCCAGACGCTTGATCTTCCGCAAGCTTCGGGCAGTCGTACTTCTTGTGCGGCCCAATGTTGTTCATCTTGTTGTGCACACCCGCACAATAGTGGCATTTCATGAAACCAAGATTATAATGCAAATCTTGCGCAGGCGCAGACAAAGCCTTTCTTTTCCCAAGGCTGTCCGCTTCGGCTTGCCAAAGCCGGCTTGCACATGGTTGACCGGCCTTGTATTAACAAGGGTCATGATCTCACCCTTGCTCTTGCACCCAAAGATTGCACTGAACTTGGCTTCCACACGGTCAGGAGTAAATTCCGACAGCGTGAAGTCGATTGCTTGGCCCCACAGATTGTTCGGTAGCACGCCCAGAACCTTGAGCATCAGCAAATTGGACGAGATCACGCCCGTCTTTAGCGCCTCGCTGCTGTTGCGATTGACCTGATCTTTTACAGCCTTCAGTCGTGCAAAGAGGTGAAAATCCGGAGCCAATCGTACCAGATTCATACCGGTGTATCGTTCGCCGCTACAGCACGCGTTCCCCGCTACAAAAGCCGTTCCCTGCTACATTCCCCGTTACATTTTGGAATAGAAGTACAAAAGCATGACCACCACGCCGCCTGACCCCTTACTACCAAACGGCTTCGTCTGTGTTGGGCTCGTGCTGCCACCGAGTGTAGTACCTGCGCTTCTTGCTGAAGCAAATGAGCGGATGTCTCAAGGGGCGTATCAAGGGGTCTTCAATCGAGTTGGTGGACCCGACGACGTTTTTAGCTCCCAGTCACGTGTGAATGAAAACAGCATGAGCTCGGCATTGAAAGAGCTTAAGAAAGGGGTGTCTGACGCTATTGCCATGCTTCACCCGGGCTGGCTCCCAACGGTGTTCTCATTCATGAGGTCTACACCAGGAGGCTCTGAGCAAGAAGCCCACCAAGATTACTCGAATGCGGATTTTGCGGCGGCACAGGCTACGCATCCCCATGGGGCAGTAGCTAGTATGATCTTCGCGTTGGAGCCCGAGACCAAGCTGCGGATCTACCGGGGGTGTTTCGATGCAAGAGATGACACGAAGGCGGTGATTGTCGACATACCTGTTGGATTTTGCTTGCTTTTCCGTGGCGACCTGATCCATAATGGGATGCCATACAACAAAACTAACTACTGCATCCACTGCTATCTAGGGGAATCGCCTTCTTGAAGCTACGGATAACGGTCTTCTTCTTGATTGTCTTCCCCGCAGCAATGGTAGACTTTATAGCGCGGAGGCTTTTTCTTTAGCAGTACCACCCGTGCGTCTGCCAGCACTGTTGCGCAGTTTAGTTTTCAGAAATCCCATGACACCGATATCAAGCGGCTGACAAACCGCTGTGCTGTTCGGTGGCAATGGAACCGCAGTAGCATTTGCCTCCTCCGACACAATCCGCTGTCCTTCTTCTGACACATGACACTCAAAGTTGTCATGAAGGAGAACAGCGGGGCCATCTATTTCAAAATTTAACAACTTTTTAACTTAAAATTTCCAAACCTTCGCATCCATCCATGCATTTTCGTGCAGCGTAGAAGTGTTCATCCGGATACTGACCGAACTCGTCTTCTTCAATCCTGCCTCCCGGAACACCTCGGATGATGAAAAGAATCAGCATTTTTCGCCCTACAAAACATAATATTTACCGTCAGCGCGTACAGTGAGCACAGCAGTCATGTGGCCTACGTGCTTGTTCGTCCCCAGAATGCGTGCTGCATCCTTTTGACCCTTCCCTGCCCAGGACATCGTTGGTGGCATATCAAACATGATTGCCGTTTCATCAACATTTAATATGCCACCGCCTTCAAACGCCTTGTACTTCTCCCAAACGTCGATGGCGAAGCGTGCATGGGTTACTTTCAGCTCCTCCGTTATTTTTTTTCGCAGCCTGTGGCTTTTGCGAGGAAAGTCCGTGCCTTTATGCAAAGTAAAACATCAGGTAAACGTTAAAAGCTGGATAATTCACAATATTTTGCCAAAATTTAAACGTTGTTACCGATTGGCAATGCGCTGGACCATGCGCTCGAGTGACGGCTCGCTGCTATCCTTTCCGGCGAGGTATACCATCATCCAGTCTGGATAAAGCTTGAGATGAACTCTAACATGCCAGACGTAGACAGTATCTGAACATTTAGGGTAATAATGTTAGTAGGTATCAAAAGTATACAAATATCAAGTACAATAGCCACCGCTTCACTCCGCCTCACGTCTTTCATGTATGTGACCAGGTCAGTGACGCCAGGAAAAAATTCCTTGCGCCCCTGGCCATTGAGCGTCTTCGACATGGCGGTCCCCTTGAAACTGAAGATGTTGTCGGCTTGCTTCTTCCAGTCGTAGAGGGTTCCGCGGGCGATGTTTAGCTGCTGCGGTGCCTTCTGTACGCCTTCCCGCTCCACCACCGATATGGCCTGCCGCTTCTGTTTAATAGGGAAGCTACGCTCGACTCGCTTCATAGCGCAGAATGAGCTTAGTTTTAGCTTTTGCGGAAGGTGATTTTAACAAGAGCCACTCATTTTTTGTTGTTCTGTAATAGGTGTAAAAAATGGATTATTTAATGTTGATTGGATACAAACCGCGATTTGTTTACTATAGGGGCCTGCCTATTACCCGCTAAATGTCGGATTTTAGTGTCTGTCGGATATATCCGTCGTTGTCTGTACCACGCCCGAAACGGTGTTAAAGTCGAACAGTGTTTCGGTGCCGTCCCAAATCACATGCACGGGCTGGTGCATTTTCTCGTTCATCTTGTACGACGAGGGCATGGTCAGGCTCAGCAAATCCTTGATGTAGGAATCCTGATCACCCACGAAAGCCAGTTGCAAATTGTAGCCCTCCTTCTCCCTTTCGGTGGCATCATCATTTGGTGGAGTCACTGATAGCTTGCATAATGGACTGCCGGCTTCATCCTCTTGGCTTGGAGTTCCATCACCAAGCACTGGCTGCTCTTTGCCCGCAGGTGAACCAGCACTCAGTCCTTCCACGAGGCGAAATCACCTTGAACTCCGCTGAACTTCAGCGCAGTCAGGTTTCCAGTGTTGATCTTGTTCATCATACTTGAAATATTGAAATGAACACTCTGTACAAAGCTCAATACAGTATATTTCCCTTTATTCCTATTTACCTATTCTCTAGAACCGTGTTCGATGTTCTGAGGCAAAAGAGGAAGTGAGCTCGTCTTCGGACTTCGTCCTCGACAGCCTTACTCATCAGCCCCTTGTCGTCATTGCACTATTGGTGGCAGGGAGCTCTCTACCAGCACTATCCAGATCACAGATGGAGATCTGAAAATCCTCTTGTACTTGTTAACAATTATACTTAACCCTTTAAAGAGATTTCTGTTTCATTTGTATTGTCTCTGTTGGCAGCCAGGCGATGCTGGCTACCATCCAGCGAGTAGAGTACGCACAGCACGCCTCCCCATTCAACACACGCTATCCACTTCGTTAACAGCTCGTTAGCGGGAGTCTGCATCTCTATGTCGACTACCCCTTTTTCTCGCTTCTGCTCTGGTTCATCACAGGTGGTCCAGAGAACGTCTTGCCGCGACTTGGTTCTTCTTCTTGACAGGCGCTTCGTGTTTCTTGTTGAGGCTAGGGGCTCGGCACATCTGTAGCCGAAGTGCCGTGGTGATTCAATAATAAAATATTGCAGGGGCGCGTGTACTAGTGACTCTATACTTTTATAGGCAGTGTCCGAATGGTTGGTAGACACGCGATTTGGCAACAACATCCAGATTGAGGATTCCAGCACACCATCACCCGGAATTGCCAGGTCGACCACGAAGACACCGGCCTCAGGATGGTTCCTGCAGTGGACATCGAAGGCCCAAGCGAAGAACACACCTGGGTGATTTTCCGTGGTGCTTGAGGTAATTCGACACCTCGAAGTGCTGTGCTTCAACACCTCGAAGTGTTGTGCTTCAACACTTCGAGGTGTCGAATTACCTCAAGCACCTCAAGCAACCAACAGTTATCGAAACCTACAACAGCGAGAACTCAGATCTCATCTTCCGGGTTGATGGATCGACCAAGTACTCAGTACGCGTCGCTACGGCAAGCTCGAGAATCTGGAGCCGCTGAGCGAAGTTATGGACCTGTCCGTCAAGTATGAGGTGACTCACTTCGTCGAAGGTGTGCGTGGCAGTCAACCTCGCCATGACAAGAAGAAAACATGAGTTGACCAAGCATCTAGTAACAACAAGCCGTATAAGAGAAAGAAATAGGTGATTCACGCCTATGTTAGAGGCCAAGCGTGCTGAAGGTCTTACATGCGTTCACTGCAAGAAACCTAGCTACACCAAAGCCAACTGTTTCCTTTGGAGAAAGGAGCAAGACAAGTACGGAAATAGGCAATCACGTGAGTGAATGAGAATCCCGATGGGGTTGAGAGCGTATCCAGAACTCTTATGATTGAGAATATCAGTCTTAACGGTTTGTGTGAAAATCATATGGTCTACAAGTCATCCTCTGTTCTCCGTAATGGGGGAAACCAGAGTAGGTGACACAACTATCTCGATTCGAAGCATGTTGCTGGACTGTGGAGCAACCACGACCTATGCGTTCAGACGCTGGATCGAGGAGCATCAGCTCAAGACTACGAAGATTCAAGACAAAACATAGAAATCAAGCTTGGAGATAACCAAATTGTGGAGGCGGTTACTGAAGTTCTGCCTGTCATGATCCAAATCTCGGGTCTGGATGAAGCGTACGACAGCATCATCGTAGGCTAAGCGATCTCGACGAATTCGATAGCATCCGTGGAATATCTTTGTTCGAGGACATGCAGCCCCAGATCGACTGGAGAGATCGACGTATTGAAGGAACGAGAGCAAAGACTCAGGGTTGAAAACGGTCAGGTGACACCTTTGGACCGACCAAAGAAAGTAGACCAGTGACCACCTCCGGGTTTGGAGATCTATTGAGGCGAAAGACGAAAAGGCCCAAATCCTGTCGAGGCGCCACACTGGAAGCGGTGAGAAGTCCGCAGTTGAATCAGATCATGATGCAATGCAGATGGAAATGCTGCCAAGAAACAGCAAGAGGACGCGTCAACGGCCAAGGGTTCAGTGGTACTTGGGGGCGCGGAGTCGGTAGGATGCGATGGTATGCAGGAGGTTCGTAGAAGTAGCAGTACCAAGGGGAAGTACACCGTCGTGGAGAAGCTGTTGACGTTGGGTGTCGTTGACGAACCTGGTATACAGACCAAAAATATTACGTGGAAGAAACTACTAAAGTATCTGAGGATCAAGACCAAGTTGATCGATGAACCCGATTTCATAGTAGTCCTGTCGAACGGGACCGTCAAGTACGTCGCTCGATCTCTGCAACGGCGAGACGAACCAGACAACGTCGGCAGCGCGAAGGCACGGCGGTATCTGAAGCCGGACTGGAACAGCTTTCGAGACAATGCGGCGTTGCAGCTACTCATCGAGCTCAAAGGTAGCGTGCTTCGGCACGAACTGCCGGAAGGTTTTCCGGTGAACCGCGACACCGAACACAGGATCGATGTGAAGGATCCATATCCGGGTATGTATCGACAGCAGTGGCACTAATCATCAGAACAGCGGCGCGAGATCGAGGACATGGTGAAGATGAAGCTCACTCGTCCGACCATAAGTCCTCATACTGCCCGTCAAAATCACGAGTCTGAACGAAGTGTACGACTGCATAGTCTTAGGCTAGGCACATCGTCTGGGATCGAGATCTCCATTTTGTATGTGCGTTCTGCCAACACGTTTCCAAGTCCATCGGGACCAATTGAGCATGGCAGTAGCATATCGAGCGCAAGGCGAAGGACCGACGGAACGCATGAACCGCAATCTGGATGCGTACCTTCGCTGCCATGTTAGCCCGTTACAGGATGATTGGGATATATTCCACAAAACCTACTACATTTTACGGTTGAACAACATAAAAACGTTTCATAGAGTCGACAAGGCGCGAGTTTCCACGAGCTTCAATTATTCTTAGATTCCGGGATACGTTAGATAAAGCACAAAACGTACGCGCGACGTCTACGATCATAATCGAGAGGAACATTTGAGGCGAGGCGGGCAAGCGCCTTTACCCTCGAGGGTATACAGCGCACGCGCGCCAGAAGCCTTAGCTGCTCAGGAAGATGAAACTTCACCTTTCGGACAGCCAAATGGGGTCCACTTCTGGAAGCACTAGTCTTCCGAACGCGGCTTGGCATGTGACCTTGTGTAATCCCTATAGGTGTCGTTTGTCTTCGGAAGACCGGCCGTCACCTGGTGAGTTGTTCCTACGCACTCAAAATGAATACTAGAATACAGAGTGTTTACGTTCACTTCCGGACGCAGTCAGTACAGCTGGGGGTGGACCACTAGCAAAGTCTCCCCAGATGACCAAATAATACAGAGAGTTATACACAATCTACAGCTACTACTTATTCTTTTGGACCCTTGAGCAGTGGGTCTGTGATTCACCTGGAACACTGGTCAGTTCTAGATGCACCCTTGTTGCGCACCACTTCCAGAAGAAGGATTTATAACTCCGTCTGGAAGGCACCTTCAGATGTATTCAAAAGGGATACTATTTTCTGAGCACTCAATATACAGTCCTACGACACAGCAGTCTACTCGATCAAATTCCGGGGGTGGTGGCTACTAACAACCTCCTAGAACAGTAGTTACTATGAAACGGGGGGTATTCCCAACTAGAATACGAAATAGGACAGATCATGTACGAGCTCGCGTCACCCGGTCACCGCCAAATTTGGTCTGGCGCCTTTGGACAGTTCAACGGTGGTCTTCGCGGTCACGACGCGCCCAAACGTAGGCTGAGCAGACAGCACGGGCCCCGGAATTACGGTGGCTATCCGGCTTTAATTCAGCGTGCCTCCGGGCCAACCGAAAGTTCTCCAGTAACACTTGCGCCCTTGATGGCAAAATGAACTCTGTTATTTTAAGTCTCTGCTAAAAGTCTTCTGTCAGAAGTCTCTGCTCGAAACCTTTCCATATGAGAATTACCTTGGTGTCACGATGGGGTTCCTTGGCGTAATCAACATCCGGAAGGCTGACACACCCTTGTCACAAGCCAACGCTTCGGGCATAATCGATCCGGCTGGTCGTTCTGGTCGGTCGTTAACATCTTGAACTTTTTATACTAGAATCTTGGAAGGGTCTTGGTGGGTACAAATCAGGAACGTCCGGTCGGCATTTGCATCCGGAGTATCGTCTGGAAGTCAATCATGACTTCCGAAAGTAACTCAATGGTCGGGGTCTTCTGAAAGTCACTTGGTCTCATTATGCTCAGGTTGCTCGTACGGCTTCATCGATCGTCCTCGCTCTCCACTGTCGTGTACACTTCTGGACCAATCATCACTGCGGGTACTCGACGGGAAATGAGAGACGCCCCCGGACATTTTGTGCCCAGTCGCCACGTGCCACAAGTATTCGATGTGGGTGACCGAGTGCAAGTAAGTTTGCAGTATCTAGATCGGAAGTCACCGGGTGCCGAACTTGACCCAGTTTAGACTGAAGTGGGTGGGTCAGTACGCGATTGTGACGAAAGTACACAATCACGTGTTCGAGCTCAACATTCAAGCCGACATCAAGCTTCATCCAGTCTTTAACACGGGCACACTCAAGCCTTAGAAGGAAGTGTCGCGATTGTCGAGACCAAACCATGTCAACGTCGCAGATAGCAGTGTCGAACAACTTGTTCAACATCTGCTTGGTGAGCGTAGTCACAAGCAACAAACGCAACTTCTTGTGGAGTGGGTGGGTGAAGAGAGCACACGTGGGTCTCCGTTGAAAAATTGGTTAAAGTACCGAATCTAGTTGCTGGATTCGAAGAGAAACGACGTTCCAAGCGACGACGACGAACACGGAAGCAGTAAATGGGGGCTCAAGGGAACAAGAATTTCCGCTCACCCACTCACTAGGTACGAGTGACTTTGCTCTATTTGCTGTTCTTCTTCTTCTTCTTGGGCTTGTTGTGACGCTTGAGAGGTGGCCAAACGACCCGATACAACGCGTAAACATTTGTCAGCTACTGCAGATTAACCAGCGGTTCGCATCGGCCCGGTGGGTCCTTTCCCTCTTCGCAGTCGTTGTAGACCGTGACTGGATCACTCGGACATGGAAAGCACGCTTGAATCAGTGCTTGACGAACTAGTGAGTCTCGTAAACGATGTAGTGACCGGAAGGGACATCGCGAACAGCTTGGTCCATCAAGGCAGCTGACACCATCGATTTATGCTGAATCTAATTGATCAACCCCAAGAATTCCCGACGTACTCCGTCCTCGCAGATGAAGTTGAAGAAAGCATCAATGTCGCGAGCCAAGACATCGTTTGCAAAATAGTTGATTTCATTGAGATAGACCCGCTCCCAGTGATCACTGTTCACCTACCCTGTGCGCTCAAGCCCGTAGCAAGCAGATTGCGACATATCCAGGAACCAACGACTCTCGTCGGACATCCTAGCCCCATGGAAGTTACTCTCGTAGTACGCGTTGAAGGAAGTTTTCGTGTCAGCCGCTTTCCATTTGTTTACTTACACCAGTAGACGTGCTTTAGATTCTCCGGTCACTCCCAGCTCCAGTCAACAAGGAGCGCAGCGTGAGGCGGATCTCCCCAACGATCAACTAGCTTCCGGACGCAGTACGCCGCTTCCGCATCCTCATCCGCTTCGGGATCGAAGTGGTTTATCCAGTGTGCGGACGGGTGTCTCTTAGAAGGCGGCGGCAGTGGGAGCGCCCCGAAGTCGTCAGAGCCGCCCTAATCAAATTGACCACTGCGTATGGGTCCGTACCATCGTCGTTGTCCCAGTCATCCTCCTCAGCATTTGATCTGGAGGCAGCAGTAGATGGCAACGCAATACGCGGCGAGGCTATGCTGTATCGGTTGAAGAAGAAACAGGAAGCACATCAGGAGACGCAGGAGTTGCAGGTGATGACACTACAGGCAGCGGAGGCAATAGTGGTACCGAGTCAGGCGAGGCCAACATCGCATCTGCTTACACAATCGGAGCTTCGGAAGTCATTGGATATGTCCTGATCCCATGGAATGTCCGGCCCCAACGGCAGCGCCGATCCGGCGGGGAGGACCTCCGAGAGATCGTTGAGTGTGAACTCTCCGACATCGACGCACCAGGTAACTCAGGCACCGTTGCTGAAGACGGACTGAGCAAAGTGGCAGCAACTAAACGGTCAGGAACCAAGCCGGAATTAGACTCAGCCACCACGCTTCCGTGGAGTGGCGGCACCAAGGGTTCGTGGATGGAATTTTGATGAACCATGGCATCGCCAGGCGGAAGGTTTGTGACAGGACCTGTACCCCCCCCCCCCATACCTGCCGTTGCTTCTTGATGCAAAACCAAGGAACTCTGTGCTAGTCCCAAGACGACCAGGCCAGGAACCACTGTTGGTTCACCCGAACGAATTCCTAAATGACAGCTGGAGCAAGCGAGGACCAATCTTGGATGAAGGGTGAGTGTTACGGAGATAGCAGGACCGGTGAGTTAGTTTCCTTATTTTCCATAGTGGGGCTATAATAACAGAGCATTTTATTTAGCTTAGTGGAGATTTAATATAAGAGCAGATGTAGAATGGTCCGTGGGAGCTTCCAGAAAGAAGCTTGCTATCACTCGAACTGCGTGGGCGACCGCACTCTTCTTTTCGCACGCTCTCCCACAAGTCCAAGCTGTCTCTTTGATATAGTAATCATGTAGAGATCTCCATGCATTTATCCGGCAAAATAGCAGTGACGGTGAAGCATCAACGCACCAACGGCTATAATAAAAAAAAAACAAATTGCGCCTTTTTTTTGCGTAAAACATAGCTTTAGGATAGCAGCACCGGTGGAGATGCTTTTAGAGATAACAGGCACGCAATATATCGACGCGTTGCATACGCCCCATACCTCGTAAGGAGCTGTCCGTCTGGCAACGAACGGAACCTGTGTTTCGCGACGAGACAAATGAATTGCCATAGTGCTGGCCGGTTCTGTGTCTTCATCGTGAAAAACTTCCACGACTCTTTGGGGACCCGCGTCATCCTGATCAACCTGGTTCCCGCTGTCTGCGTTTGTAGCACTGACCTCCAGGCTCGTATCCTACTTCAGTGCCTGACTGGACGAAGATCGCAATTACATTATGGAGGTCTATGATATCAGGTTTCACAAGTTAGTACTCACACGGTTCAACCAGGTTGAGGCCTGGTCCAGAAACGGTTCAGACACTGCTGGGACGTTTCGGTTTTGCCAGGATTAAAACCGTGGCACCACACAACTTATTTGTACAGATTATCCTTGCATACCTGATCGTATCCGTGGTCAACAGATCTATCAAATATCGCAATCGATTCGATTGGGAACTAGACGGGTATATTATGGCAGTCCAGCATAAACAGCCTGGTCTCTACCGGTAGGTCTGGACCGGTTCCGATGACGCCAACTCAAAACCGCGCACGTAACGCAAGGTATTTAAAAATATCTTTATCCAAGTCGGTCCTGCAATAATCTATACCCATTTTAAACACATTGCGGTGGGAAAGCTAGTCGAGGAGATCGTCTGGCAGAGTACGCTCCGTCTTTAGTTCTGCCAGAGCGCCATTTGCCTCTGTTGCGTGCAAATTTGTACGTGTTGGTAGTTGTGTAGTTTTGGTTTGCCGTCAGTTTCGAAAGTGAGATGGCCATTGCCATCTCTCCGTTGCATCCGTCGGCCTATCCTAGTGATGGGGTAGTTGGCTTCTTTCACCTTGTTTGGCCCTCGCTAAATTGCCCTTATCAGCCAATTATAAATAGCGTGCTTTACTTAATAGCATATCAACCTACTTGAATCAACAGTATACAAGCCTGTAGACACTGTGGCTCAACACTCCCACTAAAGGTGCCAGCATTGTCCATCAAGGACCTTCCAGAGGTAGCGACTTCAACCTTGTTATCAGATTGTGTATCTGTCGCAAACCCAAACTTATAAATTGTGTATGCCTAACTTAACTTTGTGTGGATCTTACTATAGGCCGACTACCCAATATAGACTCATAATGCCCAAATTAAAGTCCATACTTAAACTTCATATAAACTAAAACACCTTTCCCATATATGCGTGCTTCCGACATTTGCTCAAGCCTTTCACTCGCTATTTTGCACCCGAGCTGCACAACTCCAGGTCCGACGAAAGCCCTTCGGGAGGGGGGGTCACAAGCTGTTTGCATTCTTCCAGGCGACGGTGGGTTGGCCTAAGCCACAGCGGCCTTCGGGTCCCGGCCTTTTGGCACCAACAGCCTACTAACCGCTCATTGGGGACACTGTAAACAGGAAGTCCGGTTATCCGGCTACTCGTGGCCATCTAGTCTTTGATCTTAGTACTTTTCAGCGGTTGCAAATTAGCGAGTCGTAAAGTAAACTTAAATTTGAGTAAAATGTACTCTGGAGCAAAGGGCTAGTAGCCCCGACATGTTTGATTCCCATAATTAGGGCTAGGTGAATCCTAAAACCGAGCTTTTACCCTTAAAATTAGCCTTAAACCGTTTCTTCACGTGAAAAAGCTCCCATATCCGTTAACTTTTATCCTGAATTTCTTGCACTTTCTGAAACTGACACTTTGTATTGTATAATTGTCATTTCACTCAAGTTTATTTTCTTTAAGGCTTGTTACTTTGTTTGAGTTGTATCGCCCTTTAATTTAAGACGCTATTATTTAAAGTTCTTTGACACCCATCATTAATCGCAGCTTTTCGAACTGACCTTGACTTAGCGGCTTAGTTAAGGCATCTGCTATCATATCATTGGTGTTACAGTATGTAACACTGATACTCTTTTCTTCATGTTTATCACGGGCATACAGATGCCTGATATCCATATGCTTTGTTGACCTATGACTACATGGGTCCTTAATAATACTTATTGCGGCAGTATTATCACACCAACAATGATTTGGACGTACTTGGCCGTAGCCTAGTTCTTTCAATAGTAGTCTTAGCCACATTGCCTCTCTTACTCCCTCACTAGCAGCTACTAGTTCCGATTCTGCCGTATTAAGACTAATACAGTCTTGCGTAATACTTTTCCAAGTAATGCATGCACCAGCAAGTATTGATACATAACCTGTAACAGATTTCCTTTCATCAGATGCATTCGCGAAGCTCGCGTCTGTGTATAGCACTACTTCAATAGTACTATTTCCATTGTATTCTATGCCATACTTCGATATTCCTTTCAAGTACTTTAGTACTCGCTGAGCCGCCCTCCAGTGAGTTTTATTATAGCAAGACAAGTATTTACTATGCTCCCTAACAGCATTAGCAATATCGGGTCTAGTGCCTCGAACTAGATACATCAAAGACCCCACTAAACCTCTGTAATCAAACGGCTGAGCCGCTATCTCTTCCGGTGTTAGGGTCGTTTCCTTTTCCAAAACAACAGTCTTGGCCTGTGGTGTGGGTACTATATTACAGTCCCGCATCTCAAACTTTTCGAATAGGTCATTAATATACTTTTGTTGCGACAAACAAAGTGTCTTCTTTGCCAGGTCTCTTTTAATCTCCATTTTAAGCAAATAGTGCAACTCGCCTAGGTCTTTCATAGTGAATTTCGCAGACAATTTAGCCTTAATCTCATTGATAGAGCTCAAATGTGAGCCTGCAATCGTCAGGTCGTCCACATATACGCACACAATAAGGATGTGCTTGACGCCTTTAACCTCCCACCGTTTTAGATACAAGCAATGCTCTTTCATGCATCGAAAAAAGCCTAAGTCCTGTATGAATGCATTGAGCACTCCACACCGGATTCTACGAGCCTGTTTTAGGCCGTACAGACTTTCCTTTAGCTTACAAACTAGGTGTCCGCTTCCATTGCGAAACCCCAGTGGCTGCCTCATGTAGATGCTCTCATTTAAGACACCATTTAGAAATGCTGTAGAAACATCCATTTGGTGCATGTACAGTCCTAGGATTGTAGCTAGCGTTAGTAAAAGGCGCAAAAATTCATATCGGGCTACAGGAGCAAATACCTCTTTATAGTCAATACCATACGTCTGGGTATTGCCTTGGGCTACCAATCTTGCCTTAAACCGCTCGACTGATCCATCTGCTTTATATTTAACGTCAAATAGCCAGTGGCAACCTAGTACTCTTCGCCCTACTGGAAGAGGCACTAATACCCATGTACTATTACTTGAAAGGGCATCATATTCAGTCTTTATTGCACCCCCCCACTGCTTGGCATGTGGGCTAGCCCGTGCCTCCTTTATCGATCGTGGAATCGGGATGCGCGTCTGGTCAGTAGCTACAGCATTTAGCTGGGTGACATAATCTCTTAATCTTAAATTTGGTGTTCGTTGACGTTTTGACCTACATCTGTCACAACTGGCCTCGTTTTGTGCTCCCACTGTTGGAGACGTCGGTGGTCGTGAGACCGGTTCTGAACGTACGCCTTCAGCGTCGTCAACTTCAAGGTTGTTTCTGGGTCGCTTTCCTAATTTATGAACGATCCTTTCTTCATCTCGATCAATACTACTATCTTCAATAGGGAATGATCGTCTTATCATAGCTTCAGTTCCAGTCGAACTAAATTTTACATCTCGAGCGATAAGGTACTTATTTGCCTTCACATCTAGAAGGCGGTACCCTTTATATTTAGGTGAGAAGCCAAAAGCTTGCATTCGATAGCTCGATCACTTAACTTTGGATCCTTTCGCTTTGACTTTGGGATATGCGCATAACAGGTCGAACCCCATATTCTTATTCCTAAACCGCTTGCCCTTTTACCATGCAGTAACGCATACGGGCTTTGCATCCCCAGTCTAGCCATAGGTAGACGGTCAGTGACATCAGTGATGTAAAGGAGGGCCTCAGGCCACCATTTAACCGTCATATTGGCACCTCTAAGAGAGCAGCGTACACCTGCCATTACCGTCTGGTGAGATCGCTCGGCTCTGCCGTTTTCCTCTGGTGATTCTACATTAGAACTTTCAAATTGTAGTCCGAGTTTAGAGCACAGTTTAGATATCTTTGTGTTCATAAACTGAGTACCTCCATCAGTTCTAATCCTGTGAAACTTGAATGGAAATTGTACTGACAACAGCTTTAACATATGTTTGATTTTCCCCGGTACTTCTTTTAAGGACTTTACGACAATATACCACTTATAAGCAGTTACATCATCTACTACTGCCAGAGCATACCGGTAACCAAATGAGCCGTGTAGACCGTTAACCCTTAGCTGACCTGTAGAGTCCATGTGTAGAGTATGCAATGGCTGGGTGGCTTTACTCCCCACCAAATTCCTATAGGACATTCTGCGGTCCTTCATATGCGCACAAGACTTACAGAAGAACGATACCTTCTTTAGTTCAGAATAGGGGATATTTGGGACTCCCTCTATTTTCTGATTGCTTATGGTCCTAACAAGAGTGCTTCGCTTTAGGCTGGGAGGACTACATCGATATGAGTATGAGTAAAACTGTTCTTTAGTCTTCCAGAATCCGTTGTCGTCGATACTCATTAACCATTTGGTGGTGTAGATTTTGGGATGCAGTTTGAGCATCTTGTCACGGCGATATGAAGTGGTGAGTGGCATACAGCGTAGCCCATCTGCGGTTTGGACGCGAGTAGTTCCAACATAGATATGTTCAAAGACCCAGACTGGTTTGGGTTGTAAACCGTCGAGTAATAACGCAACTCGTTTGAGAGTTGCGTCTTGAGCTTTCCAGACGGTTTGAACAAAGGCTAATTCGACGGCATGCACGATGTACTGATACTGTTTGTCAACTTTGCAGCCGAGATGAGAAAACCTGACGCGACACGATCCTCCTTTTGGTGGAAGAAGTCCTATTGGAACACATCCACATCCACATAATATATAGGGCTGCTCAAGGAAGCAAATCACATTTTCAGTCACAGGTTGGTATTCGCGAATGTTTTCGGTCATCCACTTATTTCCAAGAGGATATTCCCGTGGTAGTCGCTGGAGATCCGCAATAGTTTCTTGTTGTCGTGCGCTAGATGCCGCTCGGATCTGGAGGGTAAGAAAAAAAAACACGGAAACGGCGAAAGAGATCCCGAGCCTTGCCACCAGCATCAGTTTTTGGCGGTACGTACATATTGGTGCAGAGCGGTGTGTCCTGGATGACAGGCAATTGAAGAAAGTCACCAACCTACAGAAATAATGGTTAATTAAGTGACACGTCAGGAAGCATCTAATGTACTTACGAGAAATAATGACATGCCTCCAAATATTTTGCTGGGGTCATAGAGTTCACGCAGTCGTTGATCGATTTGAACGAGAAGGTTGGTGCCAATCATGGATGCTTCATCGATTATGACGAGTCTAACGCGATCATGGAAACCTTGCTTTAGCTTTTCCCTTGCGTTTGGAGTCAAGGGGCGGGGCGATTTCATTGATTTGGGACTCAACAATAGCGCCGCGTGGACAGTTTGGCCTCCAGGGAGAAAGCATGCTCCCGCTCCAGTTGGGCAAATATTTATTGACGTCGATTCCGCGAGAATGTAGTTCAGCTTGAATTCGACGGATGACAAACGATTTTCCGGTTCCGCCGCTGCCATAGAGCATCGTCAACGATTGAGTGCGGTTACCGTAGACTAATGATTCAACATTTGATACAACCTCTTGAATGATGACATACTGTTCGTGCGTTACTGGCGAAGGAGATATCACCATTCGTCATGCAGTGCGATTTGCCAGCGGATCCAAATTACCGTTTCTTTTGATTGCATTGTGCACTTGATCGGTTGTACCTTGATGGTATTCTTGAATCAGGCGGTGAAGATCGTGGACTCGATTGGCAATTTCATTTAGTGTTGCACTAGGGCGTTTGCGAACATGGTTTGATAGGAGCAAGTTACCATAAAAAAATATCCGATTTATATCAAAGCGAGTTTCAGCACTTCGAATTTCCGGGTTACTGGACGCGAAAACAGCTCTTACAATAGATTGCGGCATCATTTTCCAGAATCGCGAACGCATACCGTGAATCATCTCTTGTACATCTTGTTTGTGTCGTATAGTGAGATTTATCAGCTGGAAAATGTCTTCGCGCTCGGTGAGGACGCCGTGCATCACTTTATCCACTTCTTCTGATGTGTTTTTCATCAAACAATTTGGACGTGGAACCGGTGGAATGGTGTTTGAAAACGCTGGTGTCTTCCAATGCTCTGCATTCCGAGCACGCCAATTAGAGTAAATTCTTCCGCTACTTGATTTACGGTGACTACGTCTGAGTACGTTTGATATACTCCGGTACCGCTGATGCTCAAGGAATGAGGCATCACGTCGATCCCAGTTCTTGCACAGTTGCTGAAGTCCTTTTCTTGAAAACTCAAACTCTGGAGAATTCGTTGTTAAGGACCAAGGCGTGAACGTGGCTAGAATTAACCTGAACCAATGCAGGTAGACACTAGCATTAGTACTTCGTCGGAAAACACTTTTAGCAAGTGCTTACCCGGCCAAACTATTCATTTTGGCTATGGAAGTGCTGGCAGAAGTATAACTAGGTAATGGTGGGACTCCCAGCATCGGATTTTTCAGTTTTGTCCGAATGCATGCTCATAATAGGGGTGCAGTGGGTGCCCTGTTCCAAGAGAAAAGCCAAACCGACGAGGGCGTCCTGGAGAAAGGGCGCGTGGGTCTCTAGTATTGCGCAGTCGTATGTCAACAATACTTTCAAACTCAATTGGGGAGTAATCTTCAAAGTTGGGACCGCGATGAAGATATGATTCCGCTTTGGTTACAAATATAAAATCACCTTTGATTTTGAACATTCTTGCACTTCCTGAATGTCCGTTGGCGTCTCGGTTGCCGCTAGCACATGTATCCTCGTCGATTGCTTCGTTATAATCCTCAAAATCAAGTGTACTAGCTTCGTTTGCACTTGCTCGCGAACAATCTGCAATTCGTCGTGAACAGCGTTCTTGTTGAACTTGTTGAACAATTTCATCCAGGTGGCCGCTAACTTGAGTTGCTGTTAATCTCATTCCAGACTCGTCGTGGAGAGGAATTTGTTTTGTTTGCCGTTCAGCAAGAGCACGTACGTAGTCGTGAGGAATAACATACCAAAAGGTATCTGACGACACATAAGAGCAGTGGCCCAGCAGCCCAAATACTATAAGTGCATGAGGCTACTCCTGACCTCCATTCAAAGCATTCGCAGTGCGCGTAGCGAGAAATTTTCCTTGTCTTAATGGTGTATCGTTATCGTTGGCTGTACTCGGATGAACGTCAGCATGCTCAAATGTTGGTAACATCGCGTTCGTAGCATTTTTCAAGACACCCGATTCCTTCGTCATATATTTCTGCTGGTATTCGTCGACAAATTGGCCAGCATCTTCACTAGTTAATACAGAAGATTTTGTATGACTGGAAGTAAGAATCGCAAGGGCGAGATTTGTCTCAACTATCATAGCGTCCCGAGCTGATCGATGGAGTTCCCACATAACCGGATGTTCTAGGTTAGGGCGGAGAAGTTCTCTATCTACGTCGTAGCCAGTATCGATATCACTGATGGTTCGTCGGTCAACCAGTTGTGCAGTCACTTTGTCAGATTTTGTTATTCCATGCCACGTAAGTTGTCTAGGTTGTGTTTCTGCTTCCCATACTCCAGCTCGGCGGTTTAGTCGACATCGCTCACGGCCATTATATCCCTTAACACAAGTTGCCGGACGTGTGTGCATGTTAGTTGCTAGAACACAGCGTTCTGCTGTTTCATGAAAATTATTCCAGGATGTTTTTGCTGGAGGAATATCCATCTCACACGGGCGAAGCAACCGTTCCGCGGATGACCCTAGTTGCACGGCTTTTTGGTATTCATGAGCCTTATCCGATAGATATGTTGTCGACACTGCCTCAAGCCATTTTTTTTGCCTTTGAGCACAGTTTATCGCAGCCTACAATTCGTGTCAGTATTTCTGTACTCCACGTTGAGCCGTATACTGTCATATGAAGATGAAGTCGTCCATCGCGCTGAGGCTTAACAACTGCCTCAAATGCAGCAACTTTACCATAAGCACCAGCTTGTCGCTGGTCATAGTCTCGACTTACACGTGTTGCTTGAGTACCGGGGCAAAGCAACATGTCGCGTTGTACAGATTCTAACTTTGATTCGAATACGAGAGCAGTCAGCACTGGATATTGGCTCGAAATTGATAATCTCTCGCGAGCATTACTTTGAACAGCGGCTGGTAATTGCTCCAATTGCACTTCTCACTCATGAAGGGGCAATCTTGTTTATTCCAGGCACGCTTGCTCCTCAGTTGCGGAATGCGATGTAGAAACAAACTGTCTTGCTCAGGTGGGGCTACGGTGACCCAATGATGAGCTAATCCGTAGCGTTGAGTTAGTTAACTTAACTTCGGCCGTGCTGCTGCTAACTCAAATGGTGAAAATGGAATTTCGTTGCCAACGATAGACAGAATTTGTAGTAATTGACCATTGAGGCGTTTGGACTCCTTCTTGTCAGGGTTTTCTTTTGCCGCACGTAAATCTCCCGAAAAGAAGAATTGTTAGCGAGGCTTACCAGCTTTACCAGGGTCTTCGGATGTGTAACACCTATTCGAGCGGCTTTGCGAACAGCACTGTGACGTTGACATTGATTAAATAACGTCGCCACAAATATGATATTCTTTTCGAAACGGCCATCGTAGTAGCGGAACCAAAGGTCAAGTAGCGATTTTGGTACTGATTCATTTGACAGCATATCCCCTCCTCTCATGAAAAGCGTTGGAAATGCTCCGGTTAGTAAATATCCGTTTGCATCCCATTCAACAATCGGATCTTTCTCCCGCCGAACAATGCAAATTGGCGCCTCAGCAGCCAATCGGTTCATCTCACGATTATCATCGTCTTCTTCACACTCTTCCTGAAGTTGTTGCGTCTCTTCTAGGCTATTTAGCATAGCGCTGATTGCTCCTGCACCTTCCGATAGTGTTGAAGTTGCTGCGTTTGGCTTAAAAACACAGGCTCTTTGCTGCAGCACTGACATTCTGTCTCTGGTCTGAGCCAAAATCGACTCCGTACCTGATGGTTCTTCTTGATCGCAGCATGGAGGTGTTTGAACGGCTTCAACAAGAAATTCTGCTGTTTGTGAATTTGAAATTATCACATTGGAGTTGATATCTGTCTCCAGTTTCTCCAGCGCTCGTTTTCAAGGTTGCGAATCATCAACGTAGATACCTTCATGACGCATGTATGAATTTAACTGGCTTAGGACTCTCAACCAAGTGTAGATTGATTCGCGCGGCAACTCATACAGCTTCATGAAAAATTGCTGTTGAATACGCCATTGCTCATCCGGACCCACGAATGTTACGCGTAGCAAGGCATCTAGATCCACAAGGGGAAGGACATTGCTACATTCACCTGGTCCATTAGACGGAAAGCAAATAGCGTGACCGGTAAGATGCTTTCCTGACAGGCAAACCTCAATTCCAAAGCGACGGCCTGGTGTTATACAGTTCAAGGCGACTTCGTTTAATGCAGGAAGACTTTGACAGCGGCCATAATCATGACCATTCGCAATACTGAAATCCACCGTACGAGGATCACGTACGAATGCCTGATATAGGACAACTTGCTTGTCAGTTACCAAGTCCGGGTTAATATAGAAGAACGCTTCTCGCATTTCCAGTAGTTGGCAGTGCCGACGACGGATGTCTACATCAATCCGTCCGTAACGCAGCAGAAATTCCGCTTCGGTTACACGAAACGTAGTCGGCAACTCGTCAATGGTCTTGAAAACTGGTTGGACTTCTTTACCGACTATCATTTCGCAGCAAGAAGCGCGCGCGTAGATCGCACTTGTGTTCAAATCGTGTGCAGCAGCGGATTCCTGGCAACGAAAAATCTCAGTACAACCAGGCGGAGGGTCCAACACGCAGAGTAATCGATCTTGAGTGCTTTCACCAAGCCCAGAACCATATTTCATCAAACTCTCGTCATTGTTCACGAATGCGTCTGGGTGAGTGCCACAGCAATGGTAGTAGATCAAAGCTATCCGCGGGTCTTTCGTAAAAGCTTGATTTTGGCGAAGAAGCCGGAAATCGCTGGAACATATGTGCTGATCTCGAAGTATTGTTTCTGATATTCTGAACCAGCTTGGCGTCTTCTTGAGCACGCCGCTCTTTCACAATACGTGAGCGCTTAACTGCTCTGGATGTACCTATCTTGGGTTTTCCTTGCATCTTTGGACGACCTCTCTTTCTTGTAGTATCGGCGAACACCAAATTATTGTTCCAGTTACCAGTGTGTCCCATCTTATCCACAGCTAGCATTCGCCATCGTTTCAATCGCCTAGAATAAGAGCTCTCCTTGGCATCCATGTTGCTCCTGAAGAAGTTGCACTTAGTATTCGTGCTTGCGTTCCTGCTGATCGGGACAGGATTAGCAGAAGCCAGTTGCTTAACTGTCGGGCGCGAACTCATTTTTCATATGGGACTGCACAAGCAGCAACCGGTGGACGATCTAGAATCAGGAGATTGACCACTGACGCGATGAAACATCTACCAGTTGGTCAGTTGTCTTCGGTATACGAAGCGTAGGTAATTGTTGTGCAAGTAGTGTATATATATTCTTCACGTCGATGGACAACGTTCATTTTGCTTGTGGAGGAAGCTGCAGTTAGCATTTTGGCTTGTATTCCTCCTGGTTGGGACGTAGTCGGCTAAAGCCAATTCCCGAAGATGTTCTAACTATCGAGTGCGAAACTCATACTTTATATAGACCTGCACGAACACAAACCGGTGGACGATCCAAAATCACGTCCATGCTTTATATGAGACTGCACGAACAGCAACTGGTTGACGATCCAAAATCACGAGCGACATGTTTGACTTATTAGCTCACTTTAAGATTCGCCGCTGACGCGATGGAGCTTCTACCCGTTGGAAAGTTGTCACCAGTTTGCGAAGACTGGGCGACTGTTGTGCGCGTCGTGTATTTATCTCCTCCACGTCGATGGAAGGGGACGCGTGGCGAAGGTCATGTACTGACTGCTGGGTTTGTAGGCGAAGATGGGGTTCACATTCGAGCTTGCGCTTTCAATGAGAATTCAAAAACGTTCGCAACAATTCTGAAGTTTAATGGTGTCTTCCGTGTCAGTCACGGAAGTCTCCGATCGTCACGGCAGGAGTACACGTCTGTGCCCCATGCATTCGAGATCGTTTTAACGGACACGACAGTGGTTGACTCTCTCGAAGACGATGGAGATATCGAGGAACCTCGCGTTATGATCACCAAGATTCGCGATTTGGCAAGTTTGCCTATTGGCACAGTGGTGACAGTATGTGGGGTTCTGAGTGAGATTGGTGAGACACGGTACATTCAATCGCGGAGTGGTGGCACACAGCACAAGCGTGAACTGACTCTAGTCGATACGTCAAACACCAGTGTGTTGTGTTTTATTTGGGATGAATACGCCGACGAAAGACTTGATCAAGCCTTTCATTTGCCTCTGCTTGCGTTCCAATGCCGTTTAACGGAATATGCTGGACGTTCGCTATCGACAGCTCGTTCTAGCATGATTGCTATCGATCTGGCGATGAGCGATGCGGAACATCAAAGAGACTGGTTTTACCGAACGCACGGTGACGGGTGTGTCCCTTTCCCACTGGTGGATTGCGACTTCACGCGACTAGCTGAAATCGGAAAGCTACGTAGTGGAGCTCCTGTCTCGGTTGTCAGTGTAATCGCACGTGTGGAAGAGATGGGTACAGTGCTACACAACGGGCAAGAACTTCTTAAACGGGAAATAACACTTGAAGATATCGAGCGCATTCAAATGAAGTGCACCTTGTGGCAGCTCGATGCGAAGCGAATGGCGCCAGACACGCTATATCATGTTCTTGCGATTGAGCGGGGAAAGGTTGATGCGTATGACGGAATTGCAGTTAAAACATGCCCAGGATCGAATGTAGTACTTGATTCCGCGATTCCTGACGGATGGGAGTTGAAGGCTGCGTTTAACCACGATGCCTCTCCGCGCCGTTCGATCGATGTTGCAGCGCCCACTAGTAAGGGCTTAGATGACGATGAGCTTGAGGAAACTGACGAAAACACTTCGCCGAAGACGGCAAAGACGAAGCGCGCCCAAAGCAACACATTTGGTGCGGATGGACCAAAGATGAAGAGGAGTCGTGGATGAGCCGGTCAATTTATGGAGCCACCCGCTGCTGAGTGGTAGTGAGCTTCGGCAAAGTAAAGGAGACTTTGCAGAAATGGACGAGATGCGAGCGGCCCAAATACGAAGAAGAACCGTGGCAAGAGTATCTGCTTGTAGGAGTTAACGTAGGAGTGCATGATTGTGGAAACCGAGAAATAGTGTGTAATCGAAAGTAGGAAGTAGGAATAGTAGTGAGTATCAAAGAGCGCAGCAATTCTGTAGGAAGTAGGAAAATAGGCCGCGAATGAAGCCACGATAATCCTTTCTTCGTCATTCGTCAACGAGCGAAAGTTCACTGCTACGGTTGCATGCATGCACCACGTACGCTATCATATTTTGTGTTTCTGTGGTGTGTCACTTTGAGGATGTCGCTTGAACGTTGACTGTGGTACAGGCAACTTTTTTTTGACGAATTAATCTGTGTGAGGCTGTCCATACAGCTCTTCAAGCTGTCTTCCCATGATAAGTCGTTCTTTGCTAACATGACCCAGTCTTAAGTGCCATTATTTGAGGATATCACCAAATTTACTGGTTTGTGCACTAAATACACTTCTCGTAACTGGCTTTACACTAGGCAAATAGTAGACTTCACCGATTGCTACTGCTGCAAACAGTAATTTGAAGTTTTTTCCTAAAAAGAACAGAAATTCTCCAGATTTTGACTGAAAGTGTCTATATCCTTGTTTTGCCAAATAGTATGCACTCAGTAAATTACTGCCACACTGCCGGTCATATGAGATATCCGTTAAAGTTAACACACTTAAATTACCATTAGGGTTCAAAACGCTTAGCTTTATTGAGCCCTTAAGAGTACAGTCCCGTTGCCGTACGTGAAGGTGTGGGTTTGGCTAGGTTGTAGGTCCCCTTAAACCAGGTTCTGTCCGGTGTTATAGCTCGCCCTGCACCCGTATCCACCACCCACATATCATCAGTCATCTTAACCCTTTTTAAGGCTCTCAAATAGGACGCATGCTGTTTACGTACCTCTTCTTCGATGCCATCCATGCTTTGAGGCGACTGGACCGGAGTGAGCGCCAGGTTGCCGTTGTCCTCAAAATCCTCATGGTGGGCGGGGTCCAAACGTTCGATGTCGTCCATGACCTCATCTTCCACTCACACCTCAAGCAAGGTTTTGCCCTCCTCATTTAGGCGCTGCTTGCCCTCGGTCACCACTGCCCTGATAGTGTTAATCGCAGCAGTCTTGGTCCGTTTAGCCTTCTTAGCACCCGGTGCGGTGTTCACGTCCATCCTAAATAGGGGTCCACCAGCACGGTTGGGGTCCCTGTCAGCCGCCTTTGTGGGACAGTCGGGTTTAAAGTGCCCAGTTTTGAAACAGTAGAAGCAGCTTCTATAACCCTCGTTTCCACCGCTTTTCCTCTTCTGCCCTTGTTTCAACCGGACGTTGTTAACGGTGATCGCCTGGGACTTATCCATTAGGCCCTCTTCTTTCTTGGACTTATCTCCAAAAATGCGGCGTAAAGCGCCCTCAACTTGGTCCACTGTGAAGTCCTCTTTCTTCATCGAGATTGAGGATGCCCAAAACTCACTGGGCAACTGTGAGAGCACCTCAATGCAGAGCTATGGTTCAGTCACCATGTCTTGGCCCAAACGTTTGCGAGTCTTTCGGTTAATTTCATTTCTCGCCTTCTTGAGTTGCGTGAAGAGCGTTCTTAAGTCACGCCAAGGACTGCGGGTCAACTTAGTCCAGGCCCTGGTCAGCTCAATGAGCCCTGCCGCATCGCCTTGACCAAAGTCCTTTTCGAGGAGCCGAACTATCTCGCATGGTTCCATTACGGACACCACATCCGGCAGCGTCGATAGGAAGCAGTTCGGGAGAACCTGATTTAACAGGCTTTAAGGTCTCTCTTGCCCCTTTTCCAATACATTACCGTCCACCTCATTTTGAGCGCCTCTTGCTCATCAGTCTCGGTGGTCGGCGACGAAGGCTTTTCCGGGCTACCTCACAGGAAGTCGGCCATGAGTACCGTCGCTTCAGGCTGCCCCTTTACCAGCAGCTTCGTTTGGTACTCATGGTCCAACTGGTTAACATGAGTCAGGAGCTTGTCCTTCCACATGGTGTAGGACTTGCCAGTGAACTTCTCTAGACCGCCACCAGACTTAGCATTGCCGTTCATAGTACTTGAAATGTTGCGTGCAAATTTGTACGTGTTGGTAGTTGTGTAGTTTTGGTTTGCCGTCAGTTTCGGAAGTGAGATGGCAATGGCAATGGCAATGGCAATGGCCATTTCACTTCCGAAACTGACGGCAAACCAAAACTACACAACTACCAACACGTACAAATTTGCACGCAACATTTCAAGTACTATGAACGGCAATGCTAAGTCTGGTGGCGGTCTAGAGAAGTTCACTGGCAAGTCCTACACCATGTGGAAGGACAAGCTCCTGACTCATGTTAACCAGTTGGACCATGAGTACCAAACGAAGCTGCTGGTAAAGGGGCAGCCTGAAGCGACGGTACTCATGGCCGACTTCCTGTGAGGTAGCCCGGAAAAGCCTTCGTCGCCGACAGAGATGGCAATGGCCATTTGCCATCTCTCCGTTGCATCCTTCGTCCTAACCTAGTGATGGGGTAGCTGGCTTCTTTCACCTTGGTTGGCCCTCGCTAAATTGCCCTTATCAGCTAATTACAAATAGCGTGCTTTACTTAATAGCATATCAACCTACTTGAATCAACAGTATGCAAGCCTGTAGACACTGTGGCCAACAGCCTCCACCTCACTTCCAGTTTTCTGGAACATGTCCGATGGTCTCTCAATAGATGCGTCAAATTCTAACGACCATCAACAGGCTGTGGTATGTGTGCTGACCGCTCACGCTTCCACAAAACTGGAAATCACGATCAAGCAATACAAGAGTAAACACGATGATTTTTTGCAACTTGTGCGCGAGTAAGTCGTTTCTAGATGGATCACTTGTGTATGAATAAAAGCTTGTTGTCTATCTCGATAGATTTGTCATTCCTCGTGGAAACAAACGTAAGAAGAATGCAGGCGGAAGCGCAATAAAGTTGGGATTCGAACCAGTGGATGCGTACGGTAATACAATCATCGATATGTACTACCTCAAGAAATCTATAAATATGAATCAACGCACCCGCCCACGTGGCATGGGGGGGGGGGGTCCCAGATATGCTGTCGCTAACATTAACAGATCAGGACCCCCAGGTATGCAGATCTGTCGTTGTTATTATGAGAAAAGGGAAATATAACGAAGTTGATCGGGTGTAATACGGAGCTGCACCGCGGTCGTGTTGTGTCCATTAAACACTATGGATGTGTATTTGTTTTGGTGATGGCATGTTGATTTGAATCCCAACACTTGCGGGATAGCAGGGCAGATGTCTGTTAGGGAAGCGAAACAACGATTTGGCTGCAAGTTACGAATATACGGTCCCTCGAGTTTTACGATTCTCGTCATCCAGATGGAGGCGTGCTCAGCTGCTACTATACGCCTGTAATAAAAATTCCTGCATTTGTAATGATGAAAGATGGCAGTCAGGATTCATGGAGTACGCGATTTATTCACGAGTACCAGGATACTCCGGCCGGGCAGCTAAATCTAGATAGAAGGAGCTCCTATGAACGAGATAAGATAGTGACAGGAAAGATGCTGAAAGTAGTTGCAGTGGTGACAGCACGGAACGTGGCGCCGACGTTGCGACACATGACCTCACCGATATCCCCTCGAGTCCAGAACCTCCAACTAGTAATAATGAAAAACCAGCAGGCGCCAATAACATTGAAGGAGACTTGATCAATCGTGCGGATAACGAAGTGCCCAAAGAGAAATGAAACAGCCACCAAAATATTAGCCTGGTACGGTTTGATGATGTTTCCTCAAGACTCTCCTGACATTGGTGCACCAGCTTGGCCGCAAAATAATCAGATTCCCTCTCCATATTAAATTTTGGATTGCTTATTGCCCGCTCAGTGGATACCGACTCGCGTTATCGATTGTCAAATCTACAAGCACATGGTAAGAGCCGACACGATGGTATATTCCCTGGGTAGCTTGTTCTACATGTTGATCGAAATCGCCTATCGCCTTGACCAGTGTCGGAGAAACTCAGGAGGAATTGACGGATAGCTTCGATTGGGGTGCACAGAGATATGAACAGCTTTCTATTGCCGGCGCCGACCACTACAGCTTCGCTGTGGTAGAGAAACTATTATAACCCGCCCAGACAATCTGCGACCACACCAACTCACTGCATGGTTTGCTGAAGTAGGTTTTAGCACGCAAGTGGAAAAGGTACAACGATCAAAATTCCTATACGGAACCCAAGGCTTTCGCGTACACGAAGAGCCCTCGGCAACAAAATTGATCGGACTGCGAAGTGTACACGTTACACTTTATGTACAAGGTTGCCCGCTTCCTCTCGGAAAATATACGTACCTCCATAACAGTAAAGATGGACGCGCTCAGTAGTGGTATTTTTGAAGTGACCAAGGCAGCGCGATCGCGCACAGCACTACTAGGAGAACTAGAGAAAGATAAACAGGAGGTGAACGTTGTTGTAGAACATCGATGACGCTTTGAGTGCTCCTACAGCAAAATTTATTCATCAAATGGTGGTCCTATTATCAACAGAACGTGAGGCGGTCGAGTTAATCTGCAGCCGTCGCTGCCTCGTATTTTCGAATTGGTCGACGATGACCAAGCCCATACAAACACTTGCATTAGCCAGGTCTAGATTTCCACCAAGATACGGCCACGTATCGTCCGTGGTTCGGCTAATAACGACAGTTCTAAGGGGCTGGTCGTGCTGGCTGGTGCTGATTCTCGGTCAGTTTTGCGAGGGTTAGGAAAACCAGAAAGTCCGATATTAGAGCCTGTCCGATTCACGCTGGTGGTGAGCATTTCGCAAGCGGTAGCCTTTCCTCGCCAACTGCACCAGCCGATTATCTACCGCGTAAACCACGTCCAGATCGAGCAACCGCGACTTCGACAGCGCGGGGTGGACCACCTGGCGCTCACACCTGTGCCCAGTGCTTCTTCGTCAGCCGAGTGATTGGCTTCAACAGCATTTTCAGGCTGACGGCGCGGTTCGTCCACCGCCGAGTAGCAGCATGGTGGTTGTTCCTGCGATAGGGCTTCCATCGCTCGACGGAATCAATCGCGCAACGACAAATGGTAGCTCTACTGCTGCTGCCGCCGCTCGTGGTCGGCGTGGTCGGCACCAGCAGCGTGGACATTTTGAAGTCTAGCACCGCGGACAACCACGTATATGGCAGCATGCAGGACTGGCCCAGCGCACGAGGTGCCCCCCAAAACGCCTGTACCGGTACCAGGACGCGAGGCCACCTCAGAACTTGAAAACCCTGTCGTGTCACTTGCTCTTTAGCTCTCGATGTTTGACAAATTTTATCCTAGACCTAATTAAAATGAACTAATCACACTACGCATCAACCCTATACCTTATTTTAACACCAGGGACCAGCCAGCGCAACCAGCATCTAAACGAACTGCGAACGGCTTTTCTATCGTACCCATCCCGTACTTCTTATATGTTGATCTATACGTGTCCGGGTAATTTAGCATCTCAGAATACACCCCTGGTTAAAATTAAAAAAAAACTTGCTTGTGAGGTATGAACCCTACCATGCTTTGTACGGAGATCGGCTGGCTACGCTTGCTGTATGATACCGTACCGCGCTTCGCGAAGTGTTTATGCACTATGGACTAGAAGTGTCGATGCATCTTCAGCACAGGAAGGAAGAGGGAGACCGAAGTAGTTTATACGAGGGTGCAAACGCAGGAGTGGGATTGTATGTGTTAAGAGAAGCGACTTCAAGCTGGAGACGACTGCCACGCGGACATGCGTCCACCAAAACTCTATAACCCTTCCAAATCTGGTACTCTAGAAAGAGTAATTACGTCTTAACCTTATTTTAATTTCATGTACAACTGATGTACGGTGCGAACATTGACACTCCCCCTGCATCAAAACTGTTTGTGGTACGTGTGGGTCCGTGATTTGCGTCAAATCGCAACGCTAAACGTTTTATATTTCAGAATATTTAACACGGTTGCTGCTTAATCCTTCATATTGTATCTTATTATGCGGTAAAGTGTTGACGACGTGTGTCTTGTTTTTTTTTTTAGATCTAGAACCAGATTTTAAGAAATTGTAGAATCTAGTTTGCGATATCGAAGGATTCGGCCGCGCCTCAGCGATCAAGAGCTGAAGAGGAGAAGGAGGAGGAGAACAATAAGCACGAAAATGTTTTCTTCTACAGCAGCGTGGTCTCCTCTGGAGATGATGAGTGTCTTGACGAACATGGCAGTGACATGGTAGCCTCCATTCCCGATCCACTACAGGTCAGGTCAAATACGATCAACGCCTTCCTATTTGGTACATATTCAAATAATTAATTTTTCTCATATAACAGATGGGATTACTAAATGATCGAGCAAAACGCCTCGCGTAAAGACCCCTCAGTTTGTGGTTGGTCGTCAATCTTCGTCGTCCACAGGTTTACAGTTTAAAGCACACTCTTTCATCTGCTGACATCCGCAATGCAATCGCTTTACTCGCTACCTCCTTGTTTTTATTTTGTCGTGGACATCAACGTCGGAGCCAAGGCCATCGCTGCTGCACTCAAGCAAGCCGGCCGTCGGGATTATGACCCTGTGCTTTTGCATGTTGGGACAAGTATTATGAGCAGTCGTGGGTTGCGTGTCAGTCAAGCGCTTTGAGCTCGATCAAGGGCGCTCTCAAAGTGGTCATTGGCCGTATGGAGGCCTCGTGGAGCCCAGCAGTGTTTTCGTTCCTTCACTCGCTGCCAGGAGGCCCCAACCAAGAGACCCACCAAGACTACACGTCTAAGAACATCTAGCGTGCTCAAGAGGTGCATCCAGAGCGCATTCCTGCTTCAGTGGTGGTTACACTGCAGCCTAACACTATTCTGCGCGTGTATCAAGGATGCTTCGAAGAGCTCGTTGCAACGAAAGCAAAGCGGGTCCATATTCAACCCAGCCATTGTCTAATCTTTGGAGGTGACCTCATTCATAGTGGATTGGGCTTTTCGGACGACAACTATCGATTACATTGTTACTTCACAGTTGGTGACGCAAGTTGGGTGCCTGATGTTATCCAATGTGCCCCCGTATGCGGTTGTTTTTGTCGATTTAGCTCTTACTACAGTGCGAGTTCTTTGAAGACTTCCCAGCATACGTTTACATGCCCGGACAACACCAAAGGCCCGGAAAATGCGGCTCGGCGTCAGCATCGCGAAAAGGTACTGTATCTGTGCGATGTTTCCGGCGACAGGAAGTATACTTCGGGAGGCGGACTGCGGAATCACAAGAAACACCACCATGATGGTACAGTGCGTCACAAGTATGTGCAAAATGCGGTAGAGTAGGATTACCGTGGCTGCCCTATAATGATATGTGCATATTAATGACTAGTTCCGTAGAACTTAATCCTACTACGGAGTATTCATCAGCATATGCCGACATTACGTACAGTACTAATCGCTGGCGATACGCCAATGCACGACGGAAACGCCACCGAGAATTGTAATGGATACGCAAAAACTAAGATGATACGCCAAACATATCGCTGGTGACCCGCTAATACACGACCGATACGACAACGACCATTGCAACGGCTTGGTAGCTGGTTAAACTTGAGTTGTATACTATATGCTAACTCGTTCTGTTTGTAGGATATATTATTATGATTATAAAACCCTTTTTATTATATTCTTTTTCTAAAATATTTTTAAAACTCTTGAATATCATTTGTATTAAATTTTAATAATAGTTTTTTATATTATCAAAGAAAGTTTTTTTTAA
>JAHWLE010000176.1:0-33305 GCA_024679135.1 Phytophthora foliorum
GTTACCGTGGACGTGGCGCTGCCCGCCGCGCTGGGCGGTGACAGCCTGGCGCAGTGGTACGAGGCGCTGTGCGACGCGCAAGGCAGCCTCTACGAGCAACTTAAGCGGCTGCAACTCTTCCGGTCCAAGTGCAAGTTGCTGGAATCAGACGGGAATCAGAAACTAAAAATAGCAATTTGGCGTCTGGTGTTCCGACTCAGTGTGGCGCTGGCCACGCAGCCGCTGCGCAAGAACCTGGGGCTGATTCTGGATGTGTTGGCGGAGCAGGAGGCTGCAGGCTCGGAGCTGCAGGTCGTGGCTGCGGAGGAGCTTAATGTGTTCTTGACGACGCTGTGGACGGCGTCGGAGGTGGTGACGCCCGAGAGCCGCGTACAGATGCTGGACCGGATGCTGCACCTAGTGGAGTTTCCCTTCCTGGCCCGAGTTCTCGTGGAGAATCCAGTGGGAAAGAAGCAGAACGGAGTCGCCCAGCACCTGCTGCTGTTCGTAACGAGCTGTGCCGATCAGTTGGAGGCGCTGGGGGCTCCCATTGTCGAGTATCACGAGCAGAACCGGGATAAGGAAGACGAACAGAATGTGGAGACGCAGGAAGCTGCTGCGTCCACGAACGTGGTGCTTGTGGCTTCGGAACGCTGTGGGCATGCGCTGAAGAGCGTGATTGTGCTGGCCACGATGAAGGAGGTGCTGGACAGACGCCTGGGGCAGTGCTGTGGAGAGATCCTGGATAAGCTGACGGAGGCGTTCCTTCGTATTGTGAAGCACTGTGTGCTGCTGCTGCAAACGAACGTGGTGCACAAGGACCTGCTCACTCAGGCAGGACTGGCTTACTGCTTGCTTCTGCGTTTGTTGCTGCAGTTGTCGATCAACACTTCGGGTGATTCAAACACGGCTACGAAGCTGCTGTTGCAGACGGCATACCCAGAACTGAACATTTGTAGCTCTGATACGTGTGTCAACGTGCAGCTTCGAGTGCATATCGAAAAGGATGTCGAAAGCTTTGGCGATCTGTCGAGGCTTGCGGTGTGCCGAGGTTTGCTGAACAGCCTCGCGAATGATGAGCTTGCTCTCCCAGCTGCAAATCTTGGGCTTGATGAAGACCAGAAGACTGAGCAAAGCGCGCTGGATGCCATCTTTACCGGTGTCCAGCAATTCTGTGACCAGGAGTCGTACAATACGCGTCTGTATGCGTTCCAGGTTCTGGAGGCGTTTCTTCGCCGTGCAGTACTGATCCTGCAAAAACAAAAGAAAGAAACGACCTCCGATGGAGGTGATCACCCTGCTGTTTTGGCGGTGGAAACGCTTACCAGCCTGACGACTGCCATATTGCTGAACTGGGAGCACCCGTCTAAGAAGGTGAACCAGTTTATGGCTGCTGTCTTCGCACACATCGTGAACTATTTCGTCCTTTCCGGTGGATTCCAGGAATGGAGTGACGCAATCTTGCCGCGATTGGTGGAACTTCCCCCTACCAGTAGGGCTAAGTATGGTTCCTTGACGCTGTTGGTTGGCGAAGCTGGAGCCAAGCCTGTGCTGCAGGCGAGTCCAGCATTGCTATCATCGTTGCTCTCGGCGGTGGGTCAAAAGGACTACGCTGCACCTGCAGCAGCGAACTTGTTTGCGCAGATTCTCGATGACCTTAGCCAGGGAGACGGCAAGAAAAATGGCAAGAAAAACAGTCTAAAAACGAAAGCTGATGACGAGACCGTTTCCGCGTGGCGTCAGCTCTGGCTGCCGGATGTGGTTGAAGTGCTTCTGTCTCGTGACGCTAATCTTCGTTCACGCGTGGCTATGTATGTGATCCCGCTTCTTTTGAAGAAGGACCCGGATTGTGTGTCAGTCTTGATCAAGCATCTTCAAGAGAAAGCTACGAAAGAGCAGGCTGATGGAGAAGCTGTTGATGTTGCATTGTGGGCTGAGCTCGAAGTCCTCAAGTTTGCCCGCAAGAAAATGGCACCAGAGAAACTGGTCGGCGTGTCGATGAGTGAAATTGAACGTGGTCTTCGCCACGCTAATGGGGAAACACGCGGCACAGCCTTTGATGCGTTGTGCGCGTCGCTAAAGTCGACCAGCATGCCTACGGACGATGAATTACAGCTCGTGAAGTACTATTTGGTGGTGAATGGCAAGGAAATTGGCCCTGCTGGCCGTATGAACACCTTGATCGGACTCAAGACCGTGCTAATTCGCATTAAGGAGACGCTTCGTCTCGCCAGCAAAAACCAGGCAAAGCAGAACCCCTCAGTCCGCGATGAATTCGCCGCTGCTGTATCATTCAAGCACTGGGTCGAGTTATTTATTGTCGCCTCTGTGTACCCCGGCGCGCTTCCGCAGCGTTTAACATTGGGTCTGGAGGTTCTTCTTCTTTATGTCCAGCTTTTTGGTTTTGGAAACGACGAGGTTCATCCTGAAAAGGCCCCTCGTAGCCTCTTGCTCACGGGGCAGATGGTCACGACTCTCCTCAACATGCTAATTAGCGCGTGGGATTCAATTCGGTCTTTGACCTTCACGATCTTGGACTTGTACCCGGACGAGCTTCCGGGTTACTCAACGCGCGAAGAGCTTCGCACTCTCTTAGATTGGGCTGTGGGACTTTGTGGTAGTCCTCGTCAGCGTGAAAGTGACGCTGGTGCGATGTTTATTCGGCTGTTGTTCCAGAAGTGCAGAGTGGCTATTCAACGATATGACTTGGCGTTCCAGCGCACGTCAGAACTCCCAAGCGATGAAACTGAAGTTAACGTTAACACTACCAACCCAGGTGTGGCTTTCGTATTGCAACTGACGCAAGTGATTCTGTCACGCATTGGAGCTCTAAGCCCAGCTGAAATCCGTCGAGGCGAGTCCCCACTCGTGCATGGCTTCTTGCTGTCGCTGCATTACGTGCTTGAAAACGTGGAGTTTGATAAGCTTTCCACCAGTGAGGGCGCAGGGTGGACGCGTGCGATAACGCAGGTGTTCACAGCTATTCACCAATCTATGCGTGCGTCGCTTGCTGTGGTCGGCGATGCAACCTCCGGTGTCGGTGACGAAGAGTTGTCAGCTTCGTTCGCTGGTGTGGTGGGCGAGGTAAGTGCAGTGGCTAAAACTTCGAGCTCAGCGCTGCGAGTAGACTGTCGCGGTCACTTGATCGTTGATAATAGCGATGGTGGTGCTGATGGCGGTGAGGAAGAGAATGGCAATGCTGAGCAGCGTGCTGTTGTGGGCAGTTGGCTTGCAGCCCGAGAGTGCGGTGCCATTCTCGAACTGCTCATGCGCCGTGTACCGCTTCCAAGCTCGAGACCGGGTGCCATCTCCTACTTCACGGTTGAAATGGCGCAACGGGGTGGAGAAACACTGCTTAATTCGCTGTTTGAGCTCAAGCACAAGGGTGCAGTTGCTATGGCGTACCAGGCGTTCGAGGGTGTTTGTCGTGCATTCCTTGCCCATGGTGAGCAGAATGCAGTGCTCGGTGGTTTGCCAGCGCGATGGGCTGATCGCCTTCTAGAGCGGCTCGAGCGCTCAGAGCAGCACTTCATTTTGCGTCGCAGCTCAGGTTTTGCTTTCAGTTTCGTGGCAATTCTTCGTGCTGAACCGCGGAATTCTGCTGCTGTGATTCTACCGAAGGTAATGTCGACATTGCTGCGTCTTGCAGGCGAGGACACTGATGCTGCCGAGAAGCGTGATACACATCAGGAGCACCATTCGCTATGGCGTGCTCGTGTCCACGCACTGAACATTTTGAAGCTTATTTGCCAGGACGGAGTCCTTGCGGAGGATGTGGCCTGCTACGTCGTGGACATGTTTGAACTTGCCGTGCGAGGATTCGACTGCGGATCGTGGGCTGTACGCAATTCTTCAATGATGCTTTTCGCTGCGGCTACCCAGCGTGCGATTGGAGACAAGCGCATTGCTGACGGTGGGACTCGCCAGCAGGTAGCCAGCGACGACGTGTTTTCACGCTTCCAGCAACTTCGTGGTTTCCTTGCTCGCGAGTTGTCAAAGTTGTTGGCAAGCGACAGCAAGTCTAGTGGGACATTGGGTGGAGCCGCGCCACCAGGCTTATACCCGTTGCTCCTGTTCCTAAGTCGTCTTCGCCCTGGAGACGAGGATGATCAACGTGTAGCAGATGCACCTGCCTCACCGTGTGAAGACGGAAGTGGGTTGGCGAGCTTCGTCCCGCTTGTAATGAAGTGTGCCTCGCAACCGACAATGGCCATCCGGCACATGGCTGCTAAGGTTGTGGCAGCCATCGTGAGTGATGCTGATGCTGCATCCGTATTATCCATTCTGTGCGATAAGCTTCCTCATGGTATCCGAAACGCAAAGGAGCATGCGGATGTGAAGGGATTCTCCCACAATTACGTTCATGGAGTACTAGCTCAGATCCACCACCTGACAACTAAGTACTTGGCCGTTGGAGGCGACCAGAGAAAAACTACGCCTATCTTGAAGGATGCTCAAGCTGAATTCTTCGACATTGTGGCCACCAAGTTGCTCCCGTCGACGATGTGGCTGTGGGCAGGGCAGGGTGCAGCATCAATTAATGCTGTCCTCCGAGCGGAGCTAGTGGCGACTATGGATGTGATCCTTCAGTTCTACGCTTCAGATACTTCAGTCGCGCTCTCTACACTGAAGTCAGACTCGACGAGGGATATGTTCGTACAAACAGCTATTAAAATTCAAGCGGAGGTTGAGCAGCAACTCCAGCAGCGATGCGATTCTGATCGCTATACCGCAGTGCTTTTGTCTACCAGACCGGGCATGTACGTACTGGATCGCGCATTGGTTTCGATTTGGTTCAGCTTGTGGGATGTTCGTGCTGAGGGTAAGCGGCTGGACTTGCTCTTACAGAAGATGCTGGTCAGTAGCGTGCTTCAAATTCGCAAGAAGGCTATCAAGCAATTTGCGAACAAGTTGATCATTGCAGATTTGGCCCCCGATGCTGTTGCTGAGCTGCAAGCGATTCTGATCGGACAGTTCATGGTGGAGACCCACCCGAAGGTGCGCGCTCGAGAGCTGCAGCTACTGGTGCGATGCCAGCTTCATCTGCCGATTGCCGCTACGCAGACGCAAAGACCCCAGCTGCAAGCACACTTAACGTGCGCTCTGAGCGTCTCGGCCGATACGCAAGTTCTAGCGCCGGCGTTGGAGCTGCTTGCTCTCATGGCATACCAGCAGCAGAGTACTTCTTGTGCCGATACTGCTTTGTATCAGACCCTGTGCCAAGAGATCGAGGAGCGGTCTGATGAAAACCAGCCATTAATCCTTCGCCACGCTGCCGCCTCTGCACTTCATCATAGCGGGCTTCTACTTTTGCACACTAAGCAGGGAGCTGAAGCTACGAGTATCGATCTCGCACTGACTGGATGGATGAGCGTACTGCGACTCCTTCAAGATGACGACGTGCGCGTGAGATCTTCTGGGCGGCATGCAGTACGAGAGGCGCTTCGCACGACAGCTTCCTCTCCGGGAGACTCGTTATCGGATGCAACGGTGCTTCCACTTGCGGTGGAGTACATCGCAGCTTCTTTTGCGCGTACTGGGCATGGCGCTGTATATTTGTCGAAGGTGTTATTAGAACTGGTCGATGCACCGACCGTGCTTGCTGCGTATACGGGTGCTGCTGGAGCAAAGGCGCAGGATTGGGACGACCTGTACCGCCGCATCTTCGAGTCCGAGAGCAGCAATTACTTCGCTGAACGCGAAGTCCTTGCACAAAACATCGTCTACTCGCTGCTTGCTCGTTCAACTGAAGATGGAGAATCGATGCGTCTTCTGCGCACGCAAGTCTTGACGGCCGTGGCCAACGCGCTGACGACCCTGAACCAGGAAGCACGCCGTGAGACTGGCGGCCAGTGGCTGGGTGGTATCACCTACTACTCGGATGTTTTTGCTCCTCTGTTTGGCCTCCTCGCGGCGGGTGTTGCCGTTCTGACCTCGACCCCTGTCGCGGCTGAGCTTGAGCCTCTCGCATTGCAAGTTCGTAAGCTTGCCCAGGAAGCATGCACTATCCACACCAACGATGATGTCACGCACCCGCTTGTGTTCCGAGCGCTTGAACTGCTTGCCACGAAGGACCAACAAACAGACGCTGAACCTGTGAGAGAGCTGCTGTATTTGACGCCGCACTGGGCGGCCCTGGCCGTGGCGGAGTAGAGAACTCCGCGTATAGGTTTCAGATAGACACAATTGCTGTACCATCTTCTCAATAGATTGTACTTCGAAGAAGTTTACAGCAGAGTCTTAGCCAAGTTTTTGTATCACCTGGTTGAGCCCGAGGCACCATAATCTGCATGTTGATGTCCTTCCCACGACATGTATATAGCCCCGAACACCGCAATCGTCCAGGCACCATCAGCACAGGAGCCTTCGAGCGTTGTATCACCCTCGTTGTTGCTCTTGGCTTCTCAACCATTTCTGACTTTTCCAAGTTCAGCCAACGCAAACTGCTTCGACAATGTCTCTCAAGGGGAAGATTGCTGTGATCACGGGCGCGTCGATGGGCATCGGCGCTGCGACTGCCCGCCGCTTTGCGCAGCAAGGAGCGAGCATGGCGTTGCTTGCGCGGTCCAAGGACAAGTTGAGTATGCTCGCGGAGGAGTTGCAAGGCGTGCCGGGCTGTGGGCGTGTGGTGTACTTCTCGGTGGACGTGCGGGACAGCAAGGCGCTGGCTGTGGCAATGACCGACACTGTCAAGGAGCTGGGTGGGCCCGTGGACGTACTGATCAACAACGCCGGACTCGCTCTCGGTGCGCCAGCTTGCTTCTACGACCAGTCGATCGCCGACATTTCAATGATGGTGCAGACGAACATGAGCGGCGTCTTGTTCGCTGCCCACGCCGCACTCAACCAGGGCGGGATGGTTGCGCAAAAGCGAGGTGTGATCGTGAACGTGACGTCGGTGACGGGTCTGGAAGCGCCTCCATTCCCCGGTGAGGCTGTGTATCACATGGCGAAGGCGGCGCAGGAGGGTTTCTCCAACTCGCTTCGCAACGAGTTGTGCGGCACAAACATCAAGGTCGTGGTTGTGCGTCCGGGCGTGGTGGCCACGAACTTCCATGAGCAGCGCGTTGGCTTCAACAAGACGATGTACTCGCAGTTCTTGGAGGGCTACGAGCCGCTGGTGTCCGACGATGTTGCGGACGCCATTTCGTGGGTACTGGAGAAACCGGAGCGCGTGATGGTCAAGGCACTCGACGTCGTGCCAACGGCGCAGCGCAGTCTCAGCGTCTTCGATCGCGAGTGGAATGCGCGCAACGCCGAGTAGATGCAGCGCTGCTGCAATGGGAAGGACAATCAGCAGGTTAACGAACAATCCATTTGTTGTTGTTGTTCTTGTGACTAAGTGAGCTTGGGCCTGTGTCGCGGTGACAAATGCGCAGACAACTTGATGACTTGAACTAACGAGTGCACCTTACCCGTTACTGATAGCTTTCGAGGTCAGCTCATCGATTTGCTTTATTGAAGCCTGTGCTGTCGCCGTGGTATTACTAGCCAGGTGCTTCACGCGATCCGATCAAAGGTGTCTTTGGGACGGCAACGTTGTACACTCTGCACCGGTCCCGTGCATTTAAAACAAAACCCGGACGATAGAGAACTGCAGTCAAATAGCGGATTCCTTGCCTTCGCACCAGAATACCCGGGTGTCCATGACTTTGGTAAAGCGCAATGCATGATCATTGAGGATCCACTTAGCCGCACTAGTCTGCTTTACCTTTTTGGTAGTATTAGCCACTGCCTTTGTCAACTAGGACGATCATTCTTCACCGCCTCAGCACACACAACCTGGACGAGCACGATGCTTTGAACGAATACGTACTTCGGCGAAGATCCTGTGTCTGTGAACGAAACCATGGTGGAAGATCTGCTGAGTCGATCCATCGATGCCATCGCGTGACGGAAGTTACCGCTGCTCGCGCGTACCGTCTGATAGATGGTCTGGGCATTGGCAAACACTGCTTGGGCCTCCTGGTGGTCCAGTTGTCTTCGGACCGCGAAGCTAATCAATCTTCCCGACTCAGCTCAAAACCACCAAGATCAAAGCCTTGACCTTCCTTCTCGGCTTTGGAGTCGAACGCCACCTGCGCGTTCGTGTTGGATGTTGGTCCGGACGAGTACTGTACGCCGTTTGCGGAGGCTAGACATAATGTCAGCGATATAAGCAAATCGCACACGAGTCGATAACGAACAAGAGTCGCAGCAAAATCCACGCCAACCGATCCACAAATTCTCACTTTGAGCCACTTCCGCACTCTGCTTGAAGCAACGGGGTGGAAGGCACTTTTCGCCTTCCTTTCAGGCCGATCAGGTTGGAGATGACTTGACATGCTACGGAATTGCAGACCGCAATGTGTAGTGCACCCCGTCGTCACTTGGTCCAGTGATCACGACGCTGTTGGTCACTTGACGCACAAACGATCCGTCGAGTCTGCGCTGCACCATCAGAATCACGACGACGATGTCGACGACGGTGTTTCCTGGCAGCGTCCGAATCTCTCATTTTCCAATTTCACTTCCAACACGCACCGACCCACTCTTCCTCCTCCAGTATGGTGTCGTTCGTCAACTGCATTGTCGCCGCCGCTCTCATCGTGGCGTCCTCCACCAGCTCGAGCGAGGCAAGTCTCGACGTGAACCTCCTCCCGGAAGGCACGTACTTCAAACCCTCGGGCCGCATCGTGTCGGGCGTATCGGGCACCTCGACTCCATTCCGCCGTTCGCCCTGCCCCGCACTCAACACCCTGGCCAACCACGGCTACCTGCCGCGAAGCGGTCAAAACGTCACCAAGGCCGTGCTGGGCCCCGCCATCATGTCGGTCTACAACTTGGGCGAGGACGCCACCGCCACGCTGCTGGCGCTTGTTCCCGACACTTTCACGCTCGACTACCTCTCCACACACAACGTGATCGAACACGACGCGTCGCTCATCCACAACGACGAGTACTTTGGCGGCGACCCGGCCCAGGTGAACATCACGCTGGCCGAGCAGCTCCTCGAGCGTGGACTGACGAGCGGAACGCTGGGTGTCACCGAGATCGGTGCCGCTCGTAAGGCTCGCCTCGCGGACAGCATCGCTATCAACCCGAACGTGACGTTCGGTACCACCCAACAGACGCTCGCCTTCCTCGAGTCGTCCATTTTGCTCCTGGGTTTCGGCGCTAAAACCAACGAGAGTGTCTCGGTGGATGTCGCCCGTTCCTTTCTAGTTGATGAGAAGATCCCGGACGGATGGACTAGAGCCACTAGCTCCATCAGCGCCACTGAGGCTCGTGCCACGGCCGCCAAGATCGCCGCTGCCTCCATCTAAAGTGCCAACGAAGCTGTAGACAGTAGCTATAGGAACAAAAATTCAAAGGAACTATTCATTACAATACGTTATCATTGCCGCCGCGGTGCAATGAAGACTTTTTCGTTTGAGAAGGAATTAACCTACCCGCAGCATAGGAATTCGACGTCGATAGTTTTATTTTTTTTTCGTATGATGGATTATTATTGGTCAAAACAAAGTTTGGCCAGTCCAAACAATGATTGCTTGCTCGGCCCTATAGTGAATCCTTGCTTATTTGCTGATTACACCTCTTTCCATTTGGAAAATGCTGGACATTTTGTCCTGCAGTAAGAGTATAATGTCCAGCAAATTCTGGAGAATGAAGCCTTGTAATTGGACTTCATGGATCCAAGAACCAGATTTGGTTCAATTGGATAGATTGTTGAGCCCCTCCCAACATGACAGACGTCGCCTTCGCGGTGCCGTGGACGTACACTGACGACCGCCAACATGGCTTGAAAGGGGTGATTGAAGTGGCCCCATACCTCGCGCCCAAGTGAACGACCTCATCAAGTTTCTGAACCAGAAATTGCCCCCGCTGCCGAATGAATCCAAAGGCGTGCGAACCGTCAAGTCAATTCAATTGTACGATAGTGAACTACATAGAAACCGTCTTTTGGGTCCTCTCATTGTCGGAATTGGAGGGGAATGCCCCCGTTTCTTAGCCAAGACGACGTTGCTCAAGCCCAGGAGAGAGTCGACGATGGTTGTCCACATCTCGGACCAATCGGGCAAAACCATTGGCGTCCCCTGCTCTCCTGATGAAACGAGTCAAGTCTTTCGGCCTATTGTTGAAGATGCATTCGCTGCTTCTTGGAGTTGCCAGCGACTTTTGTTCGGCGGCCGGCGGCTTAGCAGTGATCAGAAGCTTTCGTCCTATAGTATTAAGCACGGAGACACCATTTGGATGGCCTTGGAGCAAGTGGGTGGCGGTAGATATGCTTTTGCCAACGTTTCGGACGAGTCGGCACTGGAGGAGCTGGAGTTTTACAAGACCGCCCCTGACTGGCGCGGATGTGACGTGGGACTCAACCTCGAAGGTCGATGTGAGACGCCCGACTGTGCTGCTTTCGGGAAAATGGTGATTTGGCCTAAGGGGTTTGAGTCGTTCAACATCGTCAAGGACGGCAGCATTCCTTGCCCCAAGTGCTGGTCCAAAGTGAAGCCGCTCACGTGTGGATTTTATGATTGTGCATGGAAGTTTGAAGGCGTGAAGGCAGATGGTGGCGTCCCCGTGAGCTCACCCTGGCGAGATGCGAACGGGCAGAAGTATCATCGCTTCGACGCGGATGAAAACAATAGGTCTGTGAAATGGGAAAGTCTGCTGATTGTTGTCATGGAGCGAGGCATGTTGACTGCAGCTCAGCTAACGGTAGACAAGAAGCTCAAGAGGGAGGGTGAGGTCGAGCTCTGCACTATCTGTTGGTCCAAAATGCTTCCGAAATCCAGAACTACAACTCAATGTGGTCACCGTTTTCACCGCGGGTGCCTCGGCAAGTGGACCGAGAGGTGCAAAAACCACGCTTCGTTGCCAGCATCAAGCTGTCCTATTTGTCGCCAAGCATTGTAGTTCACTGAATCACGAGTAAGCTTCAGAAAAATGCACCAGAGATCGACTCACGACGGCAAACTAAACTCGCGGTTGATTTCCTTCAGTTAAAAGTCGTTGCGTCCGGTCAGTCGTGCAGACCCCCACCACCACCAGAATGAAAAATAAAAAAGTTGAATGCCGTTTGTTGGAATAGTGCTGGAAGTTCTTCCTTCAGCGTGTCGATGTCACTTGCATTCCTCTGCGGCACGCATTGCAACTCATCAAGCTAGTGAAAATAGTGACCACACTGAGTCTCCTGTGACTTTGACCAGCAAATAGTACATTCGCCGGTGACAGCCACATTCGCTGTCGAATCGATGTTCGTGATCTCACGTGTAGATTTGACCATTGATCGAGCCGTTGGTGTTGTCCGCGTCACACAGTATGCTTCACACCATGGGAAGATGGTGAAAACCCATCTCCACTTCTGACTTCCAGTCGATGAATCCACATGTGATAGCCCAAGTGCTCAACCATTTCCGCTCAATTCTTTTTTTTTTTGTGGTGGGTAAGGTATGCTGCAGTCATATTTATTGATATTTAGAGTCGAAACTCATTTACTTCAGTCTCAAGGTAAAGCCCCCACGTTCGAGCTTGTCAATTTCATTAGAATAGGCAGGAAGGAAGGCTATTGAGTTGAATAATAGGTTACCTGGTTACTACTACACTATTATACTTGGCTTGCTACTGACTCCTGGATTTCATAAGAAGCAAGCGGTTGGATGAGATACCTAAATGACTTCTGTTGGTTCTGTAGACTGATACGTCATATCATAGACCTCGCTTCGAGTACCACAGAATTGAATTGGCTCAAATCTCATGAAGTATCTACATCTCCTCGCAATCCTACTCGGTATACTCCAACTATTCCTGCATTTCATCCCATCCAGAAAATTGCATGACAGCAACTTTCCCGTTATACGATACCTCTTGACATCCAGATTGTCGTTACGGCAGATTTCTGCATGCAGACATCCACATTGACATGGCATCCGTCATACTTTTAAGGCGAACTTGTGAGCACTGGTCAGCGCGTAGCACGAAAATACCCTTGCCACCTGCAGTGCTCGTATGTTTATCCACTGATCTACAGCTTAAATCACTTGATTCCACGACTTCAGAAACGGTGTAAGATATGTATTGCAGTCGTCGGAGCGATTCCATCGTACCCCGTTATCCAACGTTCAAACCCGACTACGACAAAATCCCATCGTAGAATTAATATCTCGAAAATATCGTGTTTAAGGATGACAAGACTGAATCCAGGCATATTTTATTGAGTGAGTGGCCGTAAGCTGTCGTCAATGAGCTTGAAGGAGCATGATGATTACCCTCAGGGCCCTCCTGCTAACGGCTCAAGGATTCACCCCCACATCGCGATTTACCCTCCAAGCCGAATCGAGGTTAACAATGCGTCTGATCTACGCCGTCGTTCTAGTCCTCTTCGTTTCTTTCGCGGGCGGCGATGCTCTCTCTGCTGTTACTGACTCTGAGCAATACTCCATCGCTGCTCAGACTGAAAAGATTGATGCCCCGTGTGTCCCTCGTTCGTTGCTGCCAATGATGACATCGTTGGCAAGAGAATGTTGAGGTCTGAAGGCACAAATATTGACAAGGACGACAGCGCCGACAGCGAAGAGAGGGCGATCAGCATTCCGGGCTCAGCAAAGCTCAAAGAGTTGGTGAAGAAAGGATCATCAAAAACCAGCAAACTCGTTGAGTGCTGAAGTACAAGTTTTGGATTGGGATCGGGAAGACGGACAATGATATCTACAAACTCTGGACACAACAGGGAAAGAGCACGGATGGCATTTACAAGCTTTGGTTCAAGCTAGGAAAGACGGACGAAGACATGCTCAAGATTTTGCGGGCAGATGAAATCTACAAAATCTGGGTGATACAAGGAAAAAGCACGGATGATATCTACAACCAGTTGATCAAGCTTGGAAAGAGCGACGAGTACATTTACAATTTCTTGATGAAGCAACGTGAAAGCAGAAATGGGATCTTTAAAATTTGGGAGAAGCAAGGGAAGAGCACGATCGACACTCTCCAGATATGGCGAAGGCTCGGAAAGAATGGCGAGGATATTTACGAGATTTGGCTGCAACAGGGGGAAACAGCTGTTGAGATCAACAAGGTTGGCTATATGTATACAAGAGGCCGGATGATGTTTACCGCATGCTAAAGCTCCATCACGTGGATCCTCGAAACAGTCCTAAGCTAAACCAGTATCTTCGATACAAAACTGTACAACAATATGCTTGGTAAGTCGAATTGGAAGATGACTTGCAATTTGGAGCGATCTTGTTTGCTTATAAATGAAATCTGCTTTTTGATTTCACATCATGTATCCATATTTTTCACTGCCTGTTACGAATCCACACGGGAAGGCAGTTCCTTGAACAAACAAAGACTTGATTCACTTAGTCCGTTCCTCCTAGCTCTCCCAGCTCTTGGACTTCTTCTTCTCCTGCGCGTTCCAGCGCAAATACAACTCTGAGGCTGCTAGTCAGCGTTTCTTTCTCTCCTACAAATTTGCTACTACCCTCTCTCATCTTTCTTTTTCCAACGCGATGTGCTTCTCAGGACTTCTTCAACATGCGAGGCGACCGATGTTGTAACACGCCGCCATCTGATGCCTTGCCTTCGGAATAAATCACTCACGAGTGAATATAGCTTGAGCGTACCCATCGCGCTGAATTTCGCGTGGGGTTGACAGAGCTTCCGGCTGCATATCAATCATTGCCGACAACTTGCTCAATCGCGTCTTGTTCAGAGGCTTTGTGAACAAATCCGCTGGGTTTTGTTCTCCATTTATCTTCCACAGCTTGACTGCTCCTTGGGCCTCTTCCTCCCTCACATAGTGGTACCGCAATTCGATATGGCGCGTCTTCCGGCTGTATGTCGGATGCGTTACCAAAGCAAGAGCTACTTGGTTGTCGACCCCTAACAGAAACTCAACTCCATAATCAGGCACAATCTCCATGACCACATTTACAATAGATCGATCTTCTTGGCACGCTTCACAGGAGGCTACGTATTCAGCCTGCGCCGTGCTCTGCGCCACAATACTCTGACGCCACGCCGCCCAAGCAACTGGTCCACCCGATATAGTCACTACATAGCCAGTTACACTCTTTCGAGTGTCGGGGCACTTGCCCCAGTCCGCATCACAAAATCCGTCGATCTTGACCACGTTTTTGCCGTCCGCATTTGTTGCTCGCTTGAAGTAAATGCCTCGATTCACCGTAGCAGCCAGGTATCTCAATACCCTCTTGACTGCACCTCCATGAGCAAAACTTGGTCTCTCAGTGAACCGGCTGAGATATCCAACGCTGTAAGCCAAATCCGGACGAGTGCTAGTCACAAGGTACATGAGCGATCCTATAGCAGCTCGATAGGCAATTCCGGGCCCTCGATCATCTTCAGCAGATGCCTGCAGTTTTAGATTCGTCTCCATTGGTGAGCGGCATCCTCTTGCTCTTTCAAATCCGAAGCGATGCAGGACCTCTTTTGCGTACTTCGTCTGGTGAAGATGCACACCACCTTTGTCCTCCTCGACTTCGATCCCCAAGTAATTGCTCAAACGTCCCAGGTCCTTAATTCCATACTTGGCGTTCAATTCAGCAAAGGACTTCTTCTTCCAGCCCTCATTGTTGGTGCCACAGATCAAGTCATCCACGTACACGAGCAAGATCGCAGTTGCGCCGCCCTTGGCGTAAGTGTACATGCATGGCTCTGTCATGCTCTGCTGCCAACCACGTTCAGATAGCCACTGATGGAGTTCATCATTCCACTCCTTTCCACTTTGATGTACTTCGGCGGAGAAGTGTGAGCACGAGAATGGCACAGTCCAAAAGGTTACGCAACGCAAGGATTCACACAGCGACGCGACAACGGCTAATCCAGTCAAGTATCGCCCGGAATCCTGGATCTTCGACTGTGCTGCGAACCGACACTTGGTCGGTGACAAACGTTATTTTGTAACATACCGCGATCTCACGGCGGAAGAACGGGAGAAGGAAGTCGTGCACGGCTATAGCGGCGAAACAGCACCAGTCGGTGTTGGAGCAGTAAATCTACGTGTGCACGTTGACGGCGAAGATGTCCTTCTGCGATTGGACAACGTGTTTTTCTCCCCGGAACGCCAGAATCTTTTGTCGCAGTCCGAAGCGCACGAGCAAGGGTTTGACGTGGAGTATGCCAACGCCAAGCGTCGATTTTCACTGATCAAGAACGGTACCATTGCGCTGAAGGCCGACATGCACCGATGCGGACTCTGGATTTTCCAAGCGACAAATGATTTCCTCGGAGGAGGTCCGAGCGCCGAAGTGCCCAGGAGCTTGGTGAATTTTTCCCTGAGTGATGGTGTTGCTGATCTACAATGCTGGTACGATCGCCTTGGGCATCTCTGCCCGCAGTATATCAAGAAGATGGTGGACGAGGACCTCGTCAAAGGCATGACGTTGCGCAAACGGCAATTTGACATGTGCGAAGCATGCCAACTTGGGAAGCAAAGGGAAAAAGTGCCTGCCAAGCAACTGGATAGGGGAGTGGAGAACCGAAATCAGCTGATGTTCGCTAACCTTCTCTTCCCGCCCACGAACTATAATTGCACCAAGTTCAAAGCTATACTGGTCCTGATGGACGCCCACACTCGTTCTTGACCGTGTTCCCCGTCAAGAAGAAGACAGCGAAATAAATTAACGCCTTGGTACGTCGATATGTGGTGTGGGCAGAGCGGCAGTGGCCGAACGATCCAGTGAAAGGACTACTAACGGACGGCTGTGGCGAGTTTGAGAACACCGAGATGGCAGCATGGTACCAACACCACGGCATCACGCACATCATCACTCCTCCGAACACGTCGCGTCTAATTATGGTGGAACGAAGTCACCAGACGTTGGTCGGAATGGTGAAAGCAATGTTCAAGGAATCTGGACTGCCGACATCGTTCTGGGTCGATGCACTGCACTACGCAACGTATATCAAGAACAGAACCTACTCAGATCCAATTGATGGCATCCCATATGAAGCGATGTGGGAACGGAAGCCAGATATTCACCACTTGCGAAAGTTCGGGGCCTTGGCGTACGTTCACACGAAAGTAGGAGCGGCGCGGCACAAATTTGCCGTGATTGCAGAGTTAGATTCGTACTTGGCTATCGCGAAGGCCAGCTCGGTTGCAAGGTGTATTTTCCTTCGGAGAACACGGCGCAGTACGGTGGCCAAATCACGGTCAACAAGCAAATACTCTATCGGGATCGGCACCAGCGCGAGAGCTTTGATGAAGATGTCGAGCAGTGGGCAGAAGACCAGTATCCAGACTTGACGAGTGGGGGCCGAAGTGATTACGACTTGCCAGTCGTTTCGACTGGAACCGCGATGCTGAAGCGTTTAGGACGTTAGATGTGCTTTGGAAGACGAATTGCAAAATGAGATTAAATGGAGTTAGCTTTCGTGGCCCCCGGGTCGCCCAAGGGGAAGGCCGGTGCGTTGAGAAAAGCGCACACTGTGATTGGTCAATCCACTTCAAGTTGATGTGGATTGACGTGCACTATACTTGACTGAAGAGTACCTGCCAAAGGCAGCGCGCCACGAGCGCGAGTTGCTGTCGCGCGTGGACCGTGTCCTCGCCGCGGCACGACGAATGCATGTGCAACATGGAATGATGGTCGAGCATCAAGAGATGATGCCTCGTCGACGCTCGTCATGGCCGTGGACACGCAGGTGGCGAGCTCGGAGAGCCTCGGCGTACCTGAGGCCTTACAATGCATCTCGATTCCCCAGAAGTGAGGACAAATGTTTTGGACGTTGCCATGAGTTCGTTCCGCCAAATTCATCAACGTATCATGATCCTACACGAGGTTACCGACATTTTCTTTTGTCTCAGTGCCAGAGACAGCGTGCGATTCGCGATTTTAAAAAAAATAATCTAGGCTTGACGTGAGCACGGAAGCGGCCTGTGCGAAGCCTGTCAAAACCAGGTAGAGGCCAGGACGGCGATCAATCATTGTCTGCTCTGGGGTACGTATCGGAGTGGGGTCGAGTACCCGAACGTTGATCCCAACGCTGATCGCGGTACGCCGAAGGATGCCAACATCCAGACCCATTTTATCGCCAACAAGAACCTCGACTTTACGAAAGTGGACGTCTCTCCGATTTCTTTCCTGATCTACTCTACTGCGCCCTCCGTCTCAAAGTTGTGCGCAGTTCAATAGCGGTGAGCCTCGTTGGGCACCATCTCGCTGAAGGTTGAACGAATTGAATCCGTTCCGATGAATAATCATCTGACCAAATGCTTTGCATTTGCGATTCTTGCATTTGCCTCATTCCAGAGCGTCGTCTTCAAGTTATCGATTTGTCCGATAAGTCACCAAAAATCCACCACCTTGAAGCCGTAGCACCAAGAGTGCAGTGTAAGCCAGCGTTGTTGTTACCGATGAGACGCTGTTCATCGGAAGGTACCCCGACGATACTTTGAATCTTGTACGTGAAGCCATCTACCAGTCCTCGGATGTACTATGAAGTACCTGAAACTCGATATGTGCACCCGGTCAAAGTCTTGGTTAAGACCACTCCATCTCTGCCTTGTGCACCCCTACCACTCCCTGTTGTTCTCCTGTCCACGGTACAGCAAGATCATGCCGAAGGAGATTTGGCCATGATAGATAAATTTCATGAACCGGCAAACAGCAAATTGAACCATATCCCTACTTACCCTACGCGATAAAAAAATTAATCAGAAAACAGGAACCCGTGCCAGGACGCTTACCAGGAAGCTTCGCCCATATCTCCATCTTGTTTCGTGCAGCGAATCCCTTTCGTCAGTAAGCGTTCACACGGTTCTGCGGCAATTCGGGCAGCTTGGCTGCGTTTTGTTCTTCTTGCACCACTCGGACCACTTGCCGAGGCAAATGCCATGGAAGTTGTGGCCGCAGTGGGTCGTTGTGATCAAAAAATTTCTGGTTGAGCCAAAGCGGGACCAGCAGATAGTGCACATGCCCCCCTTGCTGATACCAACCGCGTCCGTTGGAAGAAGCAATTTGGCAATCACCAATTCGTCTCTCGGTTTCACCACAATCAGCAGACTAGACCACTCGACGGAATTATTGTTTTCATCAGCATCAAACCGACAGTACACGTATCCCTCGGCGTCCTTCCATCGAGAGCAGACAGATAGCCCATCGTTCGCCTTCACACCTTCATATCGCCAGCAACAATCGTACAAACCACAGGTGAGCGGCTTCATTTTCCAGCGGCATAAGGGACAGCGGACGTCGTCATCCCGAATGAGATTAAACAACTCGAACTTCTTGCGGTGAATGGCCATGTTGTGGAATGCAGAACAGTCACGATTCTCGCATCGCCCTTCGATGTTGAGTCCTTCGCTGCAAACGCGCCACTCAGGAGCTCTATCGGAGAAGTCAATTGCAGTTAAGATCGAGCCGTCAGACACATCAGCGAACGTTTGAGATGCGGTGAAGCCTCCTGTGCTGCCACCCAGGATTCGTCCAATCAAGTTAAGTGTAGTTCCATTCCCAATGTTGTAGAACGAAAGCGAACGGTTCTCTTGGAGCTGCTTGCCTGCAAACATGAGGCGTTGATCCTCAGGTGCTATACCTTCCTTGTCATCGATTCTGGCCTTAATGTAGGCCACCGTATCCGTTGACGTGCACTGAATTGTAGCAGTCCTCCCATCAAAATAGACAAATACTGCCATAGGAATTCTTCGCGTTATCATCGTCGTCGCAATAAGGCGGGGACTGCTGCTCATCAATTCGGGAACGAGGTACTCCAAACGAGAGCTGTTGCTCACTCGGACTCCGTGCAGCATGATACGGTTCACCTCCCGCACGACACTATTGTTTGGCGTCACTTCACAAATCTTCTTGTTGACAATCGCCTTGAGATCGCGCACTCGAGCACCGTCAATATTCTCCTTCGAAAAGTCCGAGCTGCAGACTTCCACCACACCATTTAGACTATGCTGACTCGCATCTCGCCACGGCACTGGAAGCACAAATGCCGACATGACACTGCCGTTTTAAGGTGAAAAACTTTGCTGCTACCGGCTTTGGAAGGATCGACGAAATTGGAGACTGAGGATCTAAGCCGACCGCGCTCATCGATCGTACAGTTAGAGCTCATAAATGCCCGAGAAAGCACGAGCCCGTTGGTCTTTCGGCCGTTATGTTGAACTTCATAGAAACCTTTTCTCAGCAACAGCCCAACTGCATTTTGGCATTCAATGCTGAAAGTTTTACTGCGTTCATGCACATTGCATCTTGACGCATTGCCGTGTGCTCCGTGCTGTCTCAGCGGGTTGCTAAAAACAATCCAGGAGACCTGCCTCATCCACATCTTCGTTGTCTTCTCGGTACATGAATGCTGTTCATATTGAGTCGATGCCGTCACCTCACGCTTTAGTATTCTGGTAGCTCCTCCGATCAGAAATCATCAGGTAGCAGCAACAGCAACCGTCGAAGCAGTGGTTCCAGAGGTGAGTCTTGTAGCATAACTGAGCTGGATCATTTGTTCATCTAACATTTTCTGCATCCCTCAGATCCCAAGCTGCTTTTACGTGCTGAGAGCGACTTTGCCGAGGTAGCAGCAGCAAAAACAACTTTTGATAGTATGTCTCTTACTTTTGCCCCTTTGCTTTTCGTAGACTGCCTCTGTGGCATCTTCGACGAGCTCGTGGACTACTTCTTCTCGCTCCAGCCGCGGCGAAACTTTCTTGGGAGGCGTCTCTGCTTCATTAGCTACTTCATGTAAGTAGGAATGTTGTCGTTACAGTTCCTCCTCCAACTAACCTGTCAATTTCAATCCAGGCGTCTCGCTTCGTGACCTAGAACTCCGCAAAAGCCAGATTGAGCTTGAATTGGCACGGGTGCAGCATGAGTTACAGCTACGTGAGTCACAGAATGCTGTGGCACGGAAACCATACAGTACGAGTGCAAATGGCCAAGTGGGTGGGGAAACCAAATGAACGACAAATGCGCAGACACCATATTAGGTTGCGGCTCACAACCTGGGCGTTTTGGAACAAAACGTGATTCATTCGTCTTAGAAGCTGTATTTGAGGAGGAGGAGGACTACGCTAAAGTGAAGCCCTACTCAGTTTGCAGCTCGTTCGTCTAGATTCGTGCGTCGAGGTATTGCTAAAATTTCTGTTTTTATCTGTACCCCGAGCAAAGCAGAACTACATGTAGAAAGTCACAGCTTGGATTTCAGCTGCTTCGTTGCATACAGGACAACTTGACATGATGTTACACCTTGAATCATATAATATATCGATGCATCTGTGATTGTACCGCATGCAGCAAGAGGTCCTAGACAAAAGTTCGACCGCATTAGCTAAATCAGCCTCCAACTCAATCCTGATCTGCCGGCTTCACTCGATGGAGTTTCCCTTGGATACGATTCCTCACCTCTAGGACGGTATCATTTGAGTTACACCTCACAGGAACTTAGGTCGTGTAGTCAACATTACCACATCTACTACGCGGTTTGTTAACGCGTGTCTCCGCACACAACCGGCAGTAAACCCCGGAATATTACAGGTAGTTAAGAGATAACCAAACAGGCCACAACACGCAACACACAGCGTGCAGATTTTCCTCGAAGAAATTAAGAAGTGTCAACCGATTTAACGTTTGCAGGCTGTGAGCCCGACATTTGTCGCTACGTTAGGAGTAACTGCTCTTTCCTTTGCAGAGCTATTACGAAATTATTTGCACAAAAACTACGTCAGCAGGTCGATCCTCGTTTTCGTCCCGATAGCAATAGTGCATTCTCCTTCGCTATTAGCATGGGCAATGTAGCATCTACGCCGTTCCGTTGCAAATAGAGCAAATCGGCACCTTCGGCTTGCCCGTGCACCACTCCGACCACTTGTTGAGGCAACCACGGTGAAAGAAATGTCCACACTGAGCTCTGATCGACAGTGTCGACCCGACCTCACTCCATCAGGCTCCACACACAGCATTCTCAGTTGGACGACGTGGTTGGGTGATTTCAACCCGAGTTACTTTCGGCTGACTTGTGCAGCAGCTTTACCATGATCAACAAACTACTCCACTCGATCGATCCATCGAATTCGTCTGCGTCAAAGCGGTGATACTTTTCTCCAGCTGCACTCCTCCACGGTGAACTGACGAAGAATCCGTCACTTGCCTTCACGCCTTCAAATTTCCACACGCAACTGTAAAACCCACACGTGATAGGCTTCACATCTTGAGAGGCACTTCGTACACACTGTGCCATCCGTCACAAGATTGAACAATTCCAATCTTTTGCGGTGAATGACCATTTGACCAAATGCAGCACACGCACGATTTTCACAGTAACCTTCGAGATTTAGCCCGATGTCGCACACCCGCCATTCTGGAGCTCTGATTGAAAATGCTTGCTCGTCCAATATCGAGTCATCGGAAACGTCGGCAAACAGTCGAGAGCTCGAGTCTCCCCCTCTTAGCCGCAACACTAAATGTACGGTACTTCGGGTAGAAATTTGGTAGTCAAGGAGCGCATGCTCGTCTTCAAGTTGTCTGCCTGCGAAGATGAGCCGTTGTAGGTCCGGTGGGGTCCCCCCTTGGTCTTGAATAAGATTTTTCACCTTCCCGACAGTGCTCGTTGACGTACAGAGAATTGTGTGTGTTTTGCCAGTCAACGTTTTGACGAAAATCATCGTCAGTGACTCGAGGTGTTGCTTGCTTGAATATCTTGAACAGCGAGCCGACAAAACCACCGGCAGCACTATCCTTAAGACTTGTGTTTGCGACGAAACGTGGACATCCTCCTGCCTTTTCGGGAATGAGGGAATCCATACACTGGTTTTCCTGGAGGATAATTCCATACAGTTGAATGAATTCCACGGTGGGAGTGGCTTCTTTTGATACTGCGAGCTTATCGTTGAGAATTCGGATGAGGTCGCCCACTCGGACGCCGCGCAGAGGCAAATCGGATTCGCCAATCTCCAGTACCCCCATCAAGCCAGGCTGATGCACATCCTTCCACGCGACAGGAACCAAAACATCCGACATAGTTCTCCTTCTTCTTGAGGCAAGGCAAATTGAAGAATGATCGGTAACGCACACTTTCTCTCCGTTGGAAGAGTATTTTTCGGGACCTTCTACGAAATTTGATTGCCTGAACCTTCGCAGATATGGCCAATAGTTGAAATTTTACTCAACCGTACCAGCAATCAGGTTGTCTATTGAAATGAAAGAACTATCATGTTCAACTTACATCTTCTGAGGTTTTGCTCGGCTCTGGCTGGAGTGGTGTGCCTGTGACGCTGCAATACTCCAGGATGCAGAAGCCTCCCATCACCAAAGCAGAACCAACGATACATTCCCATGAGAACGACATGTCATGAACCACAGTGTCCACTACCCCGGACAGCGGGATCGTAAGCATGCAACCCACACTCGTCTCCAGCGGCGAGGTCCAACACAGCGACAATGGCAGAAAAACGCAAAACACGATTGCCATCAGACCACTAACCAGCAGCAAAACCAGTCCGTGGCTGTTGTCCGGCAAACCGAGCGGCTCGTACAGTGCTTCGATGGGACTATAGGCCAGCAGAACGCTACCAACGATCCACATCGGAATGGTGAAGAGTCCGCACAACCCTGTCATCGTCAACAACGTCGCGGTGTCCGTGATATCATCACCAACCGTCAGTCGAATCGCAACTTCGTATCCCCCGTACAGCGCTGCCGAAAGCACCACCATCAGACCTGCAACAACGCCCGTACTAGCAATCGCATTGAGATCACCTCCATTCTGGAACATGACCACGAGCCCGACGCCCACAAACGACGTGAACACGCCACACATCTTTCCAAAAGAAAATCGCTCGTGCAGGAAACAGATCGAGAAGCAGTACACGAACAGCGGCGAGCAGTTGAAGATGGCTGTGCCCGCCGCAACGCTCACGTTGGCTAGCGCCGCATACCAGAAGTAGTCCGTCACGCAGTAGAACGCACTCAAAAACGCCGCAATCCGCCAAAGCTTCGACAACGGAATCACGGAGTGACGTTGCAGCACTCCAACAAAATTCAATGGAGCGAGTCGATCCTCCTCCCCACCACGAAGCCAAAAGTATCCTACCAGCAGCGGAAGCAACACAACCTGCAACACAAATGTCAGCACGGACTCCAAAACTCAACCACCAAATTGCAGAAATCGCTCACTGGTGCTGCGTGGTTGAAGCACACAATGAAAAATGGTTTGTCGAACTCAACTGCTGCCTGCAACAATAGCACAAAAATCAGCAGTCATGACCAGGTCAATGGACAAAAGCAGCAGCAACCGACCTGCAGCCCTTGAGAAGCTTCAGCTTGCAAGACCCACGACCAAATGAGCGCTGGATAAGAAGAAAGAAGGCAGGTGAGTGGAATGTGTCAATGTGTCAATGGTTTGAGGTTGTGGCACCTCCGAGGGCGACGAGTCCTGCGTGTTTCGGGAGATTTGGCTTGGATTCTGCTGGGATTTCGTCGGTAGAAATCAACTTGGTGAGCTCGTGGTGGGCTGTCGGGTGGACGTCGGTCACTGGCGTCATGGCGACAAATGAGCTGCTCGGCGTGAAGCAAATTGTAAACTGACGTTGAACGGACGGGGACGGTTGAAAACCTGCGATACCCGATACCCTCATTACAGGAAGAAATCGATTTGCGTACAGGTTACAGATAGTAAGATACTTGTGTCGTGAAAGTCAATGTGGCCCTGATTTGCAGAAATTTTCGAGGGAGAGATTTTCGTGTTCGGGGAGAGCAATTGCGTGTTCAAGGTCGTGCGTGCACAATTCTGCGTAGGAACTCGACGTGGACCAAGTGCTTGTCACAAACCATATCGTAACGTGCATTAATGGAAGATTCGGCTCAGTATTCCTGCACGCAATTAAAAACATCATGTGCTCGGACTCTTCGGCATTTTCAGAGCGGTTGACGCAACCCAGCGCAGGAAAACCTGGGCAAAGCACTACAAAGATTCTTCGCTGTACAATGGAGTACGCCAGCTAAGGCAGATATGGAAGCAGTCCGAATCCTCGCAAAATCGCAAACGACCGACACATATCAACTACAACAATCCCAAGACAGATCGCCAGCACCAATGCAGGCTTACCTGACCAACTTTACGATACAAGATCAACCAGCAACCAAATCAAACCCATGACAGACGAACGACATCAAGTCGCGTCTTTTATATTATCAAAAGGCTTCTATAGGAAAAAAAACCTAAACATCAAATAGAAGGCCACTTATCATCATCATTTTCAGAGCGGTTGCATTTGCTGTGGTGGAGATGCTGCAAGGGCAAACAGTTGGAAAATGAATCACTAGTTGATGTTTATGTTAATGAAGGCGTCTCGAACATGCATCGGCCTATCTCTCGGTTGGGTACTCTGTATCAAACTTTGAATATCCAGCCAGGGTTCACGTATTTCTCGTAGACACGTTGACCCAGACCCCAACTTGTATCTTTGAAACGCAAACGCGAGATAGCGCTCAATGGCGGAATCGTCTATTCGTGGTCAAGCCACACCTCGAATTCAGCCAAGCTGACGGACCCCCCCCCCCCCCCCGATTCTCGTGGGGTGGTCAAGGATGATATTTGCTGGATCAAATTCTGGTCAATATGTGGAGCCTTCGCTGCTACAGTTCCAGCGCTTTTCTCTAAACTCGGCTAATCAACAAGAAACAAACTGAAAGTTTCAAATTCCTCATTGAGTAAGCTTCAACAGTTAATGAAGAAGCGATGGTTTGCCAATCGTGGAGAACCTAGTATCAGCAGTAAGGAGGATGCATATCGCTGAAGTTGTAGAGCTATCGTCAATTCAAGCCGAATAACCCCTCCCGGTTTTCTTATCAACCTGCTCGTGATGCAGCCTCATTGGGTTGCGACAAAGGGGGCAGCTTGGGAGTGTGCCCTGGCCGCCGCACCACTTTGACCACGTATCAAAGCATGCACGATGGAAGGTGTGACCACATTGAGCAGCGACGACGGTTTTTCTAGCTGTGGAACCAAATGGTGACCAGCAAGTAGAGCACATATTGTCTTTGCGCACAACAACGGAACGTGTGCACCCAGGAATTTTCGCTGCAGTAGCGTCACGTCTCGACTTCGCTACAATTAGCAGACTGCCCCATTCGATGGAGCCATGGTTTTCATCCGCGTCAAAACGATGATACTTACTTCCGCCTGTATCTCGCCACAGTGAGCTAAAGAAACACCCGTCACTTGATCGAACTCCTTCGAACTTCCACACACACTGGTAAAATCCACAGGTAATTGGTTTGAACGTTTCGTAGCATCGGGGACAGTGAACTTCCTGATCTCCCATGAGGTTGAACGAATCGAAAGCGGTTCGATCAATTACCATTTCTCCAAACGCTTCGCACTCGCGATTCTCGCATTCGCCTTCGATGTTCAGTCCTTCGTTGCATATGCGCCAGTCAGGAGCAGTGCTCGACAGGTTGTGCTCGTGCAGGTTGGAATTATCGGAAACGTCGACAAAAACTTGTCGTGGACGAGGAGGCCCCCCTCCCCCCAAAGCCACACCAATAAGTGCAGCACACTCTCACTTTTAATTTTGTAGTCGCAGAGTGCACGGCCATCTTCGAGCTGCTTGCCTGCGAAGATGAGGCGCTGTTGGTCAACTGGATTCCCCCATTTGTCTTGGATATTTTGCTTGAGGTTGTCAATTGAGTCCGTAGGCATGCATGAGACGAATCCGATTCTACCAGTTAGAAATTTGATCACAATGACCAGATCGTCTTTATCTTTCAATGCGAATTGCGTCTTTGCCACGAGGCGCGGACAACCGTCTGAAGGGCCCGGAATGATAGACTTGAGCAGACGGTCATTGGATAATTCTGTACCGTACAGCCAGATCGACTCCACGGTACGAATTCCTCCTTCCTTTTTCGCGATAGGTTGTAATTTCTTGGTGAGAATGTCGACAAGATCTCCCAATTGGTCGTCTTGTTGTCGTCTCTCCTTCCGTTGCTCGTCTAGATCGAACTGAAATATCTCAATGACACCTTGCACACCTGGGGCGTATCGATTCTTCCACGGGATTTCAAGAATGAATTCCGCCATACTCTTGTTTGGTTCGCAAATCTTCCCCGTTATACGGTTGTATAATATACATACGCGTATTATGCGTATCCGGTAGTCAGCAATTAAGTACCCGAAGTACATGTCTCTATCCGAACACATATACTGCTCTTGAATTGTTTTTGGATGATGATTTGGAGCACGTGGGTAGTACTTCGAAGTAGCAGATAATAGCATATTATCCTTTTTTGCCAACATTTTGGACACTTGGCATTGATTTTTGACTATGCTGCCGATTCTACGCTAACATTAGATATGCCATCTACTTCACAAGGATAACGAGGTAGAACTGCAGGGACTGGAAAATCGAATTCGACAATGGTAACGTAATGCACCTCAAGGTTCAAGACCTGGCGAAGGCAGTTGAAGACGCTACCACGTAGACGCCGGGCCCCGTCATAACGACTGACGAGACTCGCTTGAGTTGCATAGAGCAAAGAGACTGCGGACGTCCGAAGACCGGCAACAAACGCTGCGCTGTAGCTGTTTCCAGATTGAATATGATGCTAATTTCCTTATGTTAATGTGACGATGATTCGAGCAGCTTTGCTGTCCGTGACAGATTGGGATACACATGCGCTAGATTCGTCCTCATGTTTGGGATTCGTCTACCATACGTGCTATTCCGTCATTAACCGACGGTCCGTTTCACATATGAAATTAATCTTCTCTTACCACATCCCTCTCCTTCAACAACAGCAGCGTTTCAGCAACTTAATCGTTACGCTGTTAATGGAATGACTTTAACTTCCGACGAAACGAAGCAGTGTTGCGTATGCGAGATGGACTGCCTCCACAGTGAGATCTGCACCCGAGAGCTGATCGACGATTTCGTTGAGGATGCAGTTTTTGAGTGAGGTACATTGATGTCACTTAGCGACTTCCGAATTGAGGATGTACGTTGGTTGATGTGACTCGATGTAGAAATCAACACTGTGTGTTCACTTCGTGTCTGCAGTAATAGAAGTACAGACTTGAGAAAGGGGAATCAGGTTCCTGAGTCTGTATTTTACTTGTCGAATATTAGCCGGATGCGTGCTCGGTATGATCTGTTCAGGTTGTTCATGATTTTTGGCCCGCTCCAAATACATTCGTTTTTACTATCTCTCCAGACAACATTGCTAATAAGGCAGACTGATTATCAAAGAAAACAGTTGATGATGCTAACCTGACCTTGGTTCCGAATCGTGCCGAGCGAAAGGCTATTGCAGCTACGTATCCTGTGAAATGTGCATTACCTTTTGAGAGTAATTAACACTATCATCGAGGTACTTGCCGGTTGGGACCGACAGATGCAAGCGCCAAAGCAAGGCAGCGGGATTTTGGCGTCGTGCGTGGATTTGGGACAACTGCAGAAAGACACCTAGTGTGCGACTTACATACACACATTGCAGCCTTGTTACATGGCTTTCCTCGGACATCGTTGGATTTATCTGAAACATTTCTCCATTTTCACGACCGACTAATCAAGTTTGTAGCATTACCAACTACACCACGTATGAGCAATGAGCACGTGTGTTCGGCATCATACGGAGGGCGGATTGAAATCGGTTGTTCCTGGAATTGGCTCATTTTGACGTACAACTCCAGGCGTAAGTGCGCCCAGGACGTCAACTTGTAGGAAAACGTTAAATCAGCCGATATTATTGATGCCCAATTGAAAGCTCTACCTAATCGTATTATAAAGACTTTGAAAAATGCCGACTGCCGCAGGCTGGATTTAGTGATTCGCTAGTAACATCGTTGCTGGTGTGTAACCTTCAAGTTCACTGTTGAAACCAATGCCGGTCGTACTTCAAAATATTTTTCGTTTTGGCTTTAGTCGAAGTATTGCTAACGATTGTGCTGCACGGAAATAAAACACTGCGTCCTCCTCAAGGTACATTCTGCAGGTTCTTAACTCTTTCAGTACGGTCCATAAATTATCCACAACAGGTCCTATAGGACCTGTTAAATGCCTATTGAGATGATATGATTGGACGAAAATACTATCAGGGTAGATTTAAAGTCCACATTCCCTAAGAGGTTTGTGGAGACCTTTTATATCAGTCTGATTGAAGCTTCCAGTACTGTTAGTATCATTTTGATGTTCGTTTTAGAGCAAGCCATGCTCCATTTTAGGTGTAGAATTTAGGATTCTTTACAATTTCGTTCAAGGAGGCAGCAAAGAAGCTTTTCCAAACTTAGCAGCAGCGTCTAGGCGCGTTGGACGAATTGGTTATGGCGTGCAGGCAGCTGAGACTACGGCAGCGTGAAGAGCTAGAAAATCCGAGCGGCTGTACGAATTGGAGCGCGCAGAGGTCCCGGCACGAGCTGCTGAGTTGGAGGGGGAGCGCGTTGCGGCCAACCTTGATCTGGGCGACAAAATGGCCCAGCTGCAGAGTAAGTCACATGCTCGCCAAGAACACCAGTCGCAACAAAACTCAGAAGCTTACAGACTGCCACAATCTACGCGGTCTATATGTGCTGTCTGTCTGCAGAAATTTGCACGCTGTATTGCCGTGCGCGCACGTCTTCTGTACGGCTTGTATATCCAACTGGACTGGTGGTCGACGTCATACTCTCACTACAAGTCGACGCCGTCCAAGCGTCCGAAGCGCAGCGCCGTCCAGCTTCAGCGCACGGAGCCTCTGCGTCTCTCAGCAGTCGACGGATGTGGCGAAGACGACGCGCTGCAGTTCCAGTTCCCCGTGGATTCCTCCCTCTCGTCCACTCTAACTGTGTTTTGCTCTGCCAAGAGCCCCCAACTGCTCTGCATCTGACACTTGTATAGAACAACCAAGTGAAGCTGCAAGGCCACGAAGACGCCCAACTGTCCCTAACAGAGCTCTTCTCGCACACGTACGAGACCTGGCAGCCTCAGGTCGTAACGCTAGCAGAGCAGAAGCTGCTGAGTCTCCACATAAATGCCACAAGAGAGGGAGGAGAAGGCGACTGGAGCTTTAGCTTCTCGGTCGGAGTGGCTTAGGCCAAGTAAAGGGAAAACTGCAGCTCTAGGGGGATGGTGCCAGTCCTGGCGTCTCGGAGAGTGACCCCGATGCGCGCCATGCACCACGTGTTGTTTTGGCTGCTCAAACCGACTCATGACGCGCAGAGGGAGCTGACCGAAGGGGAGGTGCCTTGCAGATACCGATGAGATTGAAGTGCTGTACGATCGATTCGTGGTTCCTAACAAAGCGGCGTGTGCGTAGTTTGAGGGTCGGACGTTTGCGATGCCGGAGATTTATGCGCGAATTGATGCAGCAGAGCAGCTGCGTCGCGACATCAGTGCATTTGAACAAGGCGAGGCAAGATCAACAGATCTTCTGCCGACGCTGCGGGCGTATCTAAAAGCTGCAGTTACTTGGGTGCTGGCCAGGGAGAGGTCGTCAAATCCTGCTGCCGCCACTTGCTGTTGTTGCAGTTGCTGCTGCAGCTGAACGAGGTCACATAATGGCTATTACTGCGTTCGATCCTGCTGCTGCTGCCGCCGGCGGAGGTGGCGTGATCGCCGCTACCGCGTCAGATGCCGCTGCCGTCACTAGCTGGTATTGCTCATGAAACTCAGTTCATTATGAACGCCGATGGCGGGCAAGTGTTGAACGAGATTCCGTGGTGAACGGCCATACTGCAATATCTGCTGATGGCACTTTCGGATGTTCTGGCTGCTGTTGTGTCCTACGACATCAACTACTCGGAGGTGCCGCAGAGTATGCGCAGTACGTCCATTGCGCTTGCGTTCTTCGCCAACTCCATGGGTAGCACCCTGCTCTCCGTCCTCGTGCTTCTCTTCGGCAAGTCCATTCCGTCCAACCTGAACGACGGCCACATGGAGTTCCTCTACTTCACGCTCGCCGGCATCATGGCTGTGACCATCTTCCTGTACGTGGTGGTGATGAACAAAATGCAACTCGGAATGAATCATGGCATCACGGAATCAAATTCCGCTGGATTGTCGCTACTCACTTGGGAGTTTGCCTCCCTTGTTGCTCCTGCCATGCGTCGCCGAATTGCTACTTTGTGGAGTTTTCCTACCTCCTTTGATACACGGTCGAGTGTATCTGGATGAAGATCGGTACACACTACCTCGGGCTACGCTAGACGTAGTTCTTGGGTAACCTACACCTCTGGCGATGACATCTAGTAGTCGCACCTGCGAGCTCCATTACTCGTATCCGCTGGAGTTAGTGAATATGGTTGTGCTGGTGCACGCGTGATTCGCAACCAGCTTTTGGAGCAATTGGCCAATGACAAGGCGATTACGGTGGGCTCTCCGATTGTCCCTAGGATAGACGTGCCGGTCAATTCGCTGTGGTGGAGTTTCCGGGTATATTTCGCGTTGCGGCCTCCAAAGTGCTTTTTTCACACTTTGTGAGCCTTTAGGTGAGCACGGCCGCCGCGATCTCCATCTTTGAGAGGTCATTTCCCTCCAAATTGGACGGCGAGAACCACGCGCTTTGGTTTACTCTCGTCACCATGACGTGGGTAGGATATGATGATGCGTATCCAATCACAACGTGTGGGCGTGCTGTCATTGTGCTAGGCGCAGTTGTTGGTGGCTTGGTCTTCATCTCTCTCCTGACGTCCGAGTTGCTTAACTCAACGAAGGGCACGAAGCGAGAGCACGCGGTGTTATCTGCCATGGTCAAGTTGAGGTGGGAGCGAGCTGTTCGTGTATGTGGCGCAAGACTTATTCACGCAGCCTGGAAGCGCCATTGTCAAATTGGCAACCATGGCAACTTGAAGCCGCAGAGTAAGTGATCTGTCGATCGACCACTGCAAAAGACAGCGCACCAATTCAAGCTGTGCCGAAAACGTAAGCCCATAGAGAGCACCGACACGTATCACGCTTTGCAAACCAGGGGATTGTCGACGACTTACTACTCCGATGTGATGGAGAACTGGATCTCGTCAACGCAGGCCGAAGTTATACTCGAAGCACATTCACAGTCATCCTTGATTCATTTGCGCGAGAATAATGTAACATCTTTCAATTGTGGTAAGTCTTACAGCAATAAATGAGCACGTGCATCATACTAATGATAATCGGAGTATTCTATCACGATCAATATATTAAGCAGCGCTTCTTAGTTCTAAGGGTTAAACGAGAACAACTTGCCAGGGTACGCCTTGTCATACGCGTTGTAGTATGCACGCCACATGTTTGCGTTCGGGTTGGTGGCCATTGTCGCCGGATCCAGCTTCAACACGTTCTTGAAGAGATAATCCGGAGTAATTCCTTCCACCATCCATTTCTTGAACAGTGCAGTCTTTGCTTTCTCCAGGTTCATGGCGAGCTGTTCTGTGGCTGGTAACTTCTTCGCCGCCTCGAGCATCTTAGTTAGTGTTTCGTCGCCGTAGGTCTTCAAGAACGTCTCGATCATCGTTGTCTTCTTTGTGGGGAGCTTCTCGTTGAATTGGTTCATGTACTTGACCCAGGTGCTCAAGATGGGGCTGCTGAGGAGGTCATCTCCTGCCTTGTCAAGGTTCAGGGCCTTGAAAACACTGTATGGCGACTTGGTGAATTCCAGCCAGCCCTCCAGCATCTCATCCATCATTTTCGTCGCTCCCGCACTCTTGGCTTTTTCTGCCGAAACGAGCAGCTTGAGCAGACCTTCCTCACCGTAGCTCTTCTTGAAAACTTCGAGCATATTTGTTGGCGTGTTGCGCACTTTGCTGTTGTAAGCGGTAAGATACTTGGTAAACGTAGCAAGTTGCGGACTTTCGAAAATATCGTTTGTCGCCTTATTGAGCTTCAGCGTCTTGAAAATATCATCTGGGGTGTCGGCCAAACTCACCCACCACTTGATTTGTGCACTCTCCAACTTTGTAGCAATGTCCTTCGTGCTCGGGTTCTTTGCCGCTTCTGCCAGTATCTTCGACAAGTTGACTGATTTGAGTTTAACCGCCAATGCCGTAACCATCTCTTCGTCTGCATCACTTTTCTTGAGCATTGTCACGTACGCCGACCACGCTTTCCACTCTTTGCTTTGAAATAGGTTGCCTGTCACCTGGTCGACCTTTAGGACGTCGTAGGCATCTCTGGCATTTGTCTCTGCCCTCATCATAGACTTGAACTGGGTGCTCTGCAAAAAGTCATCCCAAACCGTGCCAGCGTTGTGGACAATGTCGTCCAGGAGGGCAATACCGAATACCCTCTCTTCGTCTTCAGCGCTTTCGTCTGTGCTTGCCGTTTTGTGTTTCCTCAGAAATCGCTTGACTGGGATATCGTTCGAGCCAGTTGAGAGCGAGCGAGTCGTGGAATCGCTTGTCACGGTGAGAGCATCGACGCTTGCGAGGAGGGCAGTGACCAACAGTACGGTGCAGTGAGCGCGCATGGTGGAGCTCTACAAACTTTGTGCTCCGAGGGCTGAAGGGAAAATTTCGAAGTGAGAAGTAGCAGAGGCATCCTGTGCCGATCACCAAACAATGGACTCCTGACGACCAAATCTTTGGGATGGTGGGCATCAAACATGCGCATGAGCTGCAAAACTTGGAAAGTGCAGGGTATGGCGATGAAACTTGCACAGAGACCCGCTCGCTGCACGTTACATGTATTAATAGATTACGACATTGTACAGAAGATATGAAATTTGTGCTTACACATTTGCCACGTGCTCTACAAACAGCAGGGACCGTAGCCAGCACACGCATTCTGTGGCTGAGTATTATACTCAGTGAGCACATGTACACATGAATACAAATCGTCAAGATACTAGTATATGTTGAGTCACGCAAAAATATACGGACCGGTGGCGCGCCGCATTCACCAACAATACCTTGTGTGACACACGACACACTGTGTCGTCGATAGTGGTGGCGACGTTATCTCTCTTACACACGGAAAATAACGTTATTGGGGTTAAGTTAATTTTTTTGCGCTACTTTAACACGGTATGAGATTTGCAAAACTATGAACATGCTGCGGATATATTTGCGTTTTAGGTATTGTAGACGACATAGTCTTGCAAAGAGAACAAAAGTCATTCTTGGCATTGTGTACCATAATCTGAGACTGGTCGGACCTTCTTTCTGGTGGAACGCTGTCGCCTCTCGCTGGATCGATCTGCGTCCCGTATCCGGGCCGAAGGTGATCACTGGTTGAAGGCAAGTCATTGTGGGCAACTAGGCGAAAACGTCGATGAGTGGAGTTGCTTTACGCAGTGTGAAGGTGTTGCTTATGGCGTCTGTGCGGCGCGAGGTGCATCGAAATGACTGTACTATGGCATCTCTGTGTACCGTATAATACTTCTTTGATCCGACAACTTCTTATATCCGACATCGCCCAGCAGCCAATT
>JAHWLE010000177.1:0-33249 GCA_024679135.1 Phytophthora foliorum
TTCGTGCGATGGTTTTTGTTCTTAGTGACGGCGCGCGGGACAGTCTCATCACTGGTAAGGTAGTACGTGTTGCGGTTGCGGTGCACGTAGAACCATTTTTCGTCAATACGCGCAACGTTTTGCATGTCAACGAATTGGTATCTGCGCTCACCTAATTGACAGAATAGCATGCATATGACGTCAGACCGATAACTTACCACTAGATAACTAGGCAGCCAAAACTCTTACCAGGGAGCTTCTTCACGAATGACCGCGCAAACCGGCGACGCTTCGCCATATGCTCAGGCGTAAGCAGCGGCTTCGGCACCACGGTGACTCGCTGGAGCACGCTGCGCTCTTTTAAGCGCCGAAAGAGCTGGGTGCGCGGGATTCCCGCCGAGGCTGCGAGGCCACGCAGCGTGGTCCGACTGTCCACCGGAGCCGCCTCAATCTTGGCCTTGAGCTCGCCTTCCGTGAAGGCACGAGGGCGGCCGCGGTTGCTTCGCCGCTGGACGGCAATAGTAGCACGGCCACACCACAACTTATGCACGGTGTTGCGATGGCAACCAAAGCGTGCTGCTGCCTCGGATATAGCCCCCCGTGGAAGCTTTCCACAGGTGGCCATGTCCGAGAGGACCAGCACGATCTCCAGCCTCACAGACAGCGGTAGATCCTTGGAGTTGGGCGAGCGGGGCATCTTGAGGACGGCTGGTTACTGGGAGAGCAAATTGTGTTGTGAAGCTGCACCTTGGCGCGAGTTTTGGCTCGAGTTTTGGCGCCACCAGCTCCGGTGACAGAATTAATGGCTCCTAGCCAACAAATTAAAACGTCCCATTTTGACCAATAAAAATGCGATTACCGTTATGTGGACACACCAGTGTTGAAGTGACCATTGTCTTTCGGACCGGAGGTAGTACTCAGTACTGAATAGTTAACTTAATATCAGTAGGTGACTCCACAGCCACTAGTTATGCATTTGACTAGGTTTACTATGCTAGATAGTGAGCCTCATACATTTACACCACAGGCGGCCCCGCCGCGAATAACAACAATAAAGGCAGTTCACGTTTTGAAGCAAGAGTCTATTAGCCTTGTTTAAGGTATGTGTGTCTCTTGGAGTCCATAGATACCATTATCTACGGACTGTACTTGGTTCTGGTATAGAACCTGGGTTTATAACCGTAACTAAGACTCGGAGAGTCTACGTCTTCCTCTGACGCTAAAGCCCCGCTGCACTTGGTAGCACTTGTAGTCAATCCTACACCTGAGTCTTACGACTGTCCCTCTGTGAGGATGGAGCAATTCGCCCATTTACCCCCGAACCAACAGGACGGGCTTAAAAAGCTGATGTCCTTGTTTGGCCCGGAGGGCGTGACCCATCTTGTTTCGCAACGCCCCGACGCCGTCAACGCGCGTCTGGAGGCGTTCTCTAGTAATGAGAATGCTCTGTTGGAGCACCTTCAACAGAAGATGACGGCAGTGAACGCGTCTACGACGCCCAAGCCGACGTCGGATGGAGCTCCTCGAGCTAAGCCGCTCATGGTGAGTGTCAAGACCTTTGAGGGCAAGGAAGGAGAGAACCTCCTGCTCTGGACCAGAGAGGTCGAGATGGCCATGGCATCCGCCATACTCCAAACCGAGCAACAGCGCGTGGCGCTGGCTAAGCTCGGTGGCCGAGCCCGAGAGTGGGCCCTGACGTGTGGCACGTCGGTAGACACCGCGTTCCCTCCTGGGAACAGCTCAAACTACAGCTGTCGCGAGTATTCTCGCCGCCTAACCAGGCATATCACGTGAGGTCACGCTTCCTTGCTACCCGCCAAGGAAAGAAGGAGTTGGTGGACCTCGTCCAAGATTTGAGAACTCTAATCGCCGGTATGGCTGCGGACTCTCTTCCCGAGGCAGTCACGGTGACCATCTTCATGGAAGGTCTCCGCACTGGTGTGGCCAGGACGGAAGTATTCTGGGTTCACCGGACCTCTTTTGGGGAGGCTGTGAACGTGGCGTTGAACGCCGAGTTCTACTTTAAGTTGGCCCGGCTCGGGTGGCGTACGTCGCAGACGAGCTCGTCCGGAGCTTCAGACTCATCGAGCGGCCCCGAGCCAAAGGACCTCAGCTATACAGAAGATGAAGAAGCCGAGCTTCTCGCTGCCGAGCAGCGCATAGGCATCCGCAGATGCTATGTGTGTGGGAGCACCCAGCACCTACGCCCAGGTTGCCCGCTGCGCAAACAGCACCAGACTCCCGCGAGTCGAAGCCCTGCTTCTAACCATAAATCTGGCCCGGGGCAGGGAAACGCCAACGCTCAGTAGGCGCGGGGCGGCCTACTGGGGCAGAACTAAGTTCTGTTGAGCCTCAGGGAGGAGGTCAACAGGGCTTAGCCCCGAAGAGCACCGTGCTCTTTAACACGGAGCGTGAATGCAAGCCGGGCTTGCTGGTCGTTGAGGCGACCGTGAAGGGCTTTAACAAGCCATGGACGATATTGATCGATTCGGGAGCGTTGGGCAATTACGCTCGGCGCTCCACGATGGATGGGAGTCAGCAGTATGCTGAGGCGCTGGCAGCGCGTACGAGTGATGTTATCACTGTCCGTCTCGCGACGGGGACCCGCGTTACGGTGCCCAAGGTTTCTGTGAACCTGGGCGTGAAATTTCTGGACTTCGATAGCGTCGAACGCTGTCTGGTCCTTGATCTGGATTCGAGATATGATCTTACCCTGGGTATGGCATGGCTGGAACGCCATGAGCCATGGATTGATTGGAGGTCTACGACCTTAGGCGCTACGTACTTGCCTCCAGGTGGAGCTTTGGCGAGTCATGAACCCACCTCTTCTAGGAAGCAACAGCGCCATTGGCGCCAGCACTGGACTGAGTCGGTCAACGTGCTGGACATCGGTGTGTCTGAATTAATGGACACCAACGATGTCGTTGACATGAGTCCCGAGCACAGCTCGTGGGCTGTACGTGGAGTGGCACGCAATCCGCTGAGCGGAACTCGTTGCGAGAACGAGCTCTCGCTGCATGCCGAGGATGGCAGGGTCGGCCAGGTGCCGAGGCATCGTGGGCATGGCCCTGAAGATGCGCGTGGAGCGGCACGTTATCCGTTGAGCGGTGGAAGCCTCGACGGCAAAGACCTGCTGCGTGCCAACGAAGGCGCGGTCGGCGACGAGCCGAGGCATCACGGGCGGAGCCCTTGCGATACGTGTGGAGTGGCACATAACCCAATGGGTGGGGGCTGCGAGTCATACAGCTCTTCGCCGGATGTCGGTACTGACATCGAGGCTCCGTTGGAGCGCCAAGAGGTGGAGACACCTGTAGACACCGATGGTGTGAATATTCTGGCCTCTCCGAGGCGTAAGGTCTCCGCGAGGAGACGGCAGCGACGCCGTGTGGCGGCTACAAGACGCAAAGCGTCTGCTCTGACACAGCAAGTGTCGGGAGTGGGGGATAGCGCACAGCTATACACACTCGTTAATGGAGTGACCTGCAAGGTCGATGGCGACGTCAGCCTGGCGGCTGTTCCCACCGTAGACGCTCTGCTAGAGCTGGACGAGATGTCAATTGCCGAGTTCGGCGAGGCCTTAAAGGCGGACGAGTTAGCCGAGGTCGCCATCATACGGCCTGAATCTGAGCTGAGCTCATCGTCGCTTATGGACGAAGCGGTCCTTGAGGACACGAAGCAGGCGCTTAGCGCGCGAAGTGGATCGGCGATCCTGAAGGATCCTTCGGATCCGTATTACTCCTTGGTCAAGGAATACCAAGACGTCGTTCCCAACGGCCCGCCATCAGGCTTACCACCTGATCGAGGCGTGCGTCACGAGATTGACCTGGTTCCCGGAACCAATTACTGCGTGACAAGGCAGTGGCCCTTGCCAAGGGAGCAATGTGACGTCATTGACGCGTTCTTCCGTGCGATGCACGAGACAGGCATGGTGCGTGAGTGCAAGTCTCCGCACTCCACGCCGACGTTCTGTGTCAGAAAGCCAAATGGCAAGTGGCGCATAGTTCACGCTTTTAATAAGCTCAATGCCGCCACCATTCCGGCGCAAACGCTGATTCCTAGGAAGGATGTTCTGCAGGACAACATGGTTGGATGGACAATGTATAGTGCGCTCGACTTAGTCGATGGGTATTACCAGTTGCTCATGCGTGCGAGCGATATTTCGCTGACCTCGGTTAGCACTCCGAGCGGTATGCTCTGGGAGTGGCTGGTGATGCCCCAAGAGCTGTCCAACACGCCTGCGACGTTCAATCGTCTAGTGACGCAGCTATTCCGGCCCCATCGGGCGTATGCACAGACATACTTTGACGTCATCTTCGTCCACAGTCGTGCGGAGCACGGGAGGTCAGACGTGGAGAACCACATCGACCATTTGCGAGCGGTGCTCGAGCGCATGCGCACTAATAAGCTGTACGCTAACACATCCAAATGCATCTTCGGGGCGGAAGAGATTCCCTTCTTAGGGTGCTTCATTGGGAAGCGAGGCCTTCGAGCGGATCCCGCTAAGGTTAAAGCCATTGTTGACTGGCCGGCTCCTAAGAACCAAAAAGACTTACGCAAGTGGCTTGGCCTCGCCAACTACTTGCACAAGTACAGCGAGAACTACGCTGATATGGCTCGCCCATTGTCCAATCTGCTTAAGAAGGATGCAGAGTGGTGTTGGAACACCGAGCATCAAGTTGCCTTTGAGGCAGTCAAGGAAAGTCTCCTCCACGCGCCGATCCTGGCGTTGCCAGACCCTGACCGCCCGTTTAGTGTCGTCTGTGACGCATCGGACTTCGCCATTGGCTGTGCACTGCTGCAAGCAGACGCCGAAGGGCGTGACCGCGTAATTGCGTGTAAGTCTTGCCAGCTCAAGGCTGCAGAGAAGAACTACCCGGTTAATGACAAGGAGCTACTTGCAATGAAGTATGCTCTAGTCAAATTCAGGGTTCACCTGCTCGGCTCTAAGCCGTTTATGATCTTCACCGATCATGCGTCACTACGCACTGCGACCCAGTCGCCTCATCTCTCGCAAAGGATGGCCCGCTGGCTGTCCTTCTTCGCGGAGTACAACTTCGAGGTGAAGTACAAGCCTGGCAGGCAGAACGTTGTTGGCGGATGCATTGTCCCGCAGACCCGACTATGAGCTTGCTCATGCCACGACAGTGGACGGGATGAGGCTGTCGTAGACAACCAGTTGTTATGTGCACCGAGTCGATCTCGAAAATGACCTCTTTTGACTCAATACAAATCAGGGACGGTTGTGATGAGGCTCCTCGGAACGATTCCTCCGAACTCATCAGACCAGACGTCTATGATACCCCCCGGACCCAGAACCGATAGTTGATGAAATATACATGCCTAGGCGACGTGCAATCTGACCCAACTTCAACCAGAACAGACTTGCAGCCGCACCCGAGTCCGATCGAGTCAATTCACCTATTCTCGGATCCCAGATGATGAATCCCGGAAGTGATGAATCCCAGAACAGATCAACATAATGTTCCAGCTGATGTTACTTGACATGGAGTCCCAGATTGTGTACTCTGATCCCAGGTTTGAGTCCGAGCTTACGGAAGTACGCCCGGACCCCAGCTTTGAGCAAGATCTTTCAATGGAAATCCAGCAACCGCTGTCATGGAGGGTCGACGTGGAGGGTAGCTGTAATGGGCCTATCTTTGCCCACTACCGGCTTGCACGTGTGCGCACGTGTATGACGAAGCGTAGATCAAATAGACTTAGGTTCAGTATACTTGCGAGCTGCAAGTATAGTTAAACCTATAGAGTATAAGCTAAAAGGTAGCTTTAAGGTAAAACTGAGAACTGTTATTGAAATTATGAACGGACCTTTTCCCTAAACTGATATTCTCTGAAATTTATTTCAGAGCTAAGTAGGCGGTGGGATCGGGGACGGAATTTTGCGAAAACAAATATACCCTGAAAAATATATGGTCACTGAGGAAAGGGAAATACACACTTATATCCGGTATTATTTGCATAATAATACATCCTATAGAAACTAATAAATTTAATGCGTGTTGCTTGTGTCGTCCACCTTAGTTAAGTGCGAGAATCTATTAGCCAATTAGCTCAGATGGATGTTGCACGAAGGTTTGCCCGCTTGGTGCAGGAGTCAAGCATACTGCGAGTAGAGCATATCGCGTGGTTGACGCTGCATATGTAAACGGGCTGCAGGCGCATCCGAAGGGAGGGATAGCGAAAGCGGTGCTCGCGAAAGTTTTGTTAGTCTTCTTTCAGTGGCAGCTATGAAAAGGTCTGTTGTGTCGGGGATCTGATCAGTGACGGCTGTGTGAGGGAACAGCTTAAACAAATAGTGAAATGGTCGCTTCGACAACGCAGTTAGTCAATCAGTCAAACAATAGGGAAACGAATCGTAGCTTCAACAATACGCCATCAAATGTATATGAATTAAAACTTACTAGTCATAATACGAAAGAGGGAGGCACACCTGCCGGTCCTTCTTTTGTCTAGTCATCATAGGACAAATGGGTTGAGCAAGAGGATGTTACGCGTGGCGCTGCTTCTTTTGGCTTGGCTCTATTGGTTAATAAACATTTGACACGCTGCGTCTTTATTATAGTTATAGCAATTCTCTTCTGATTTCTTCGAGTGCACCACTCGCCTGGATTTGAGAGCTTCTTCGTGCGACGCGCGACTTTGTCTATTCTAAAGGGTCTGCCAACGAATGGTTGAGAGCCCTGCTTGGTTAGTATTGGTAGAAAGATGACGTTTTCAACCAATGAGAGCTTCCAAAAGCTTGGTGTTCCAAACACCAACGTCCGCGAGTGACAGGACCGTCACTCACAACACTAACAGATATCGTATCTGTTAGCGTTCCGCTGTGGCGCAGCCACAGCGCGTGTAACCCGTTACAGTAGCTAATATATTTTCGTGAAGTGACGCTGCCGAAGGTCGACCTGGATACAAATCAGGTTTGGAGTGTGCGCGAGTACAGATCATCAAAGTTCACCGGCCTATCCCAAGCTCGGATTTGTACACGCTGGAAGGTTCTGGAGATTCGATCCAGTTTTGGCCAAATACAGGCCACCATTTTATTCAAGCGCGTTCAAGTCAACCCATTCGCGTCCGTCTCTTACCCGAAGTCAAGATGTAGCCAAAGATGGCGAAAGCTTGCGCCCTTAGCTCATTAGGTCCTTGCGTTTGCATGTCTCGTTTTCAATCAGAGTTCAATTTGCCCCGTAAGCCGCAAGCGAGTTTGGATCAGCCTCGACAAGCACTGTTTCACGTGTGAGACAGGTGGTAGACGGGTGTAAAGGGATCATCCAAATAAATTCAACTCCTACCTAACCAAGTTTCTCGTGTTCCGACTCGGCGGATTTTGTTATTTCATATCTCCACTCGCGGGGCTTCTGTTTCGACGGTTTCCTGGCGGTGCTTCATATTTTCGGGAGGAAGGCGATCTTCCCTGAGGTTTTCAGCAGAGCAATATCCCGGGATAGTGGTTCCCGGTGTTGCTGGTTTCGTGACGCAAGTGTCCGGATAGCGGTTCCCGGACTTGTCTTTCTCGCCTGGAAAAGGCGTGGTGCGCGGAAATCCCAGCGTGACGCGGATGCGCTGGATTTTGGCAGGTCTATACCAGACCAATAATTCGCCCTGCCATCCCAGACTTCGGGTCGCAAAGAGTAGAAGTGGAAGTGGACTATCCCGGTTCTGAGCCGGAACTGGATGGAGCAAGAGCAGAGGCTGTTGTGCGGTTCTGAGCTGGAACTGTAGGAGGAAAAGGAGAGGCTGTCAAGACCTGGTACAGGGTCTGGAAAGAAGAGGACATAGTTTGTGTGGAGTTTATATATCAAGCAAAAATCAGGGCATTTGGGGCAAGGCACGTGCGATCAAGGATCTGCCGAGCAAAAGCCAAGCTTCACTCGGCTGTATTTGGAGACCACTCGAATCGGAGGCAGCTAGTGTGGCCGACGTTTGTCTCGGCCCACAGCGTAGCCTTAGGACGAACCCAAGGCAAGTGATCACAGGAGGGTGCACACACGCCCACCCGACTTCCATTCCGGGAGTCGAGTGATCTCAGTTCAAGGAAAATCCGAGATTCTGCAAGCACGTCGCCACACTGGCGGGTGAAACAGTCCTACTTAACGAGGACTAAGCTGCTGCGTTGGAGTAATTTAAGCGTGCGTCGCGCAGAGCTTCTGTGTCGGATCTGCCAGAGTCGAGCATCGAAGCGTTGGCGGATTGAATCTTGAAGCGCCGCAAAGTGGCTGCTGCTCCAGCGTCCTACATGTTACTGGAAGCCATTCCGCCGACCTCCAAGATTGTGGAGCGGTTGTTCAGCGTGGCTAGTGCGGTGTTGCGTCACGAACGCCACCGTCTGTCTCTCATGATGGTGAAGACGATTTTGATTTGAAGATGAACGCATCCCGGTGGGATGTGATGAGGTCGAGCAGTACCTGTAGGAAACCTACTCGACGAATATGATTGCAGGAATCTACTGTGCTGTGTCTTTGTTATGCAGTTATTTCTTGCTTCTCGGTGTCGGATCAAATCAGATATGTATTGTGCTGCCCTTGTGGAAATAGTTATATATCGAATTTTGGGGATGCCTGGCTATGGTCGAAACCGTCACATACAATTTTCAAGTCATTTGGAAATCGACCGATGCCACCTACGCGACTTCTTTATATCCATATTAGTATTTAGACACCGCTTTTGTAAGATGAAGTGCTTTCGGATTCTCGCCAGTTCCAAGATAACTACAAAGAATACACTACAGATCAAAATATGGGTACTTTCACAAATAACTTCTAGGGAGGGTGGATATGAATTCATTGTGTGGATTACGGTACACCATTCACCTAGACATAAAACCTCCGCGGATTTTATCCACTTTTCTGGATTTTATATTCAGAGTCTTCAAGGTCAACAAAACTCGCGATTTTCGTAGCTTGTCTAAAAATGATGAAACGAGCCAACATGGTGCATTAATTTTTTTTATAGCTTAGGAACAAGTTTCTTATTTTCTGATTCGATGTGGATATCAATATCGAGCACAATTGCTGCTTAAAAATCGTTCCTCGAGCTGTTGCTTTGGAAATGGTCATGGGTGTTTGATAAATAGGTGTTTCCCCGGACGTGGACCTACCAGCTGCAATTTCCCGGGATATGGACCTTTTCTTTAGTGTGGGCCCACGCCACCCAGATATAAGTGGCGCACACTGCGTCGGTCACTGAACAAAGAAATGAAGAAGGACTACTGGTGATGGAGAGCAGTGGTCTGTCGCGCGCCCTTCGATGCTGCCACGAGGAGCTTGGATCCCTGCGCGGAGAATGGCACGGCGGCCGCCGCCACGTAGATCCACCTGGGCGTGTGGGCAGCCACGAAGGCCAGCAAGGCATCCGCCGGTGAAGGCGACCGACATGTCTACACCAGTGCAGCGGTCTAGCGGAAGGACTACATTACGGTGTTTATGAGCGCGAGTCTATCGGTGGCCATGCAGACTAGTGTGCTACCGCCGATGATAGCAAGGGACATGCCCATGCCAGTGAAGCGACATATGAGACAATTCTTTCGAACACAACCCCAGCATGTGAGCAGTTTTCGAAAGGCCACTTGTTGTTATCCTCATTTTCTGAACAAACCACGGCAAAAGCAATTGCTAAATTGTTACCGTTGCCATTTCGACCTAGTAGCGTTAGTATGACACCACGGTACTCGTTGTATTACTAATATGTTCCAGCAAGTCCATACATAGGAAGACATGACTCAAAACAATCAATAGAAGCCCCCCATGCTATGAATGCTTGAAAAAAAGTCCATCTGCATCCAGATCCAAAGCGATGCGTGTGCCGGGATTTTTCGCTTGAAACAACTTCAGTAGTGATAGTATCAGCGTAAACGACTGTGCCCATTCAATATCGAAGCTCTTAAGGACTGCATATTTTGCTCTGTAAAGAATGCTGCGTACTTATCAATGTTGATGCCATCACGTTCTGAAATAATATTTTGTAGTTGCCGTCGTTGAATGATTTATTAGCCGCGAATGCATTTGAAAACGTGCGCAGCAACTGGTGTGCTGTTGGCTTGCGAAACGATGTACATACGTCAGAGTCCACATTGTTGACATAGAAGAAAAACAACTCTATCTCTTTGCTGTTTACATCTCTTCTGTTTAACTGAACACGCCAACGACAGCAAACGTCAGCGCATACATACACGGCTTTCTGCCCTTCATTTTTGTGGGTTTTGGCCTGTTTTCAATTTCGTAGCAGTAGTGCTTCAGATAGTCAGTCGCAGTCTTCCGTGTCGGGAAAATATCGCCTTCTTGCATCGACGGACGCTCAACGTTTGGTAGCTCCATTCGGGGAGACGGCTAGCACGATGGCAAGGCAATTCATAAGTGATAGGACAGGGAAACCACCAACGCAGCGATAGTTACTTATAAAGGTAAGACTCGAGAACGAGGCATTGATTTATCTTAGAATCAACTCACACAGAGATTCTGATATGTCGCTATACTTGAATATGCGTGTCCCGTGCCTTCGTCGGCGGCAGCACACTGGTTTCCATAGTCACCGATAGATCCGCGCTCATCAACACCGTAATGTAGTCCTTCCGCTAGACCGCTGCACTTGCATAGACATGTCGGTCGCCTTCACAGGCGAACGCGTTGCTGGTCTTCGTGGCTGCCGACACGCCCAGGTTGATCTACGTGGCGGCGGCCGCCGTGCCATTCTCCACGCCTTGATCATATATCTTTGATTATCAGCGGCTCAAATATCGAGTCTGGTGAGACGATGTTTTGGTCTCATCAGATTTCGTACCCCTTATGCAAAGAAATATGAGGGGTCATAAGTCAAATCTACGTCACCTCCGAAAAGCCCTTTATGAGAGTTTTGGGCCGCACGCACTGAACAACGAATTTAAAAAAGACTACTGGCGATGGAGAGCAGTGGTCTGTCGCGCGCCCTTCGAAGCTGCCAGGTTTCAAATCTAGGACGGCCGCATCTGCGGGAGCACTTGCTGTCTCACTTTCACTTTCGCGCGCATCCTGGAAGACCTCGAGCCTGAAGGCGAAGTATGGGCGCCGTGGAGACGGATTTGAGGCCCGCTCTCTCCCCGAAGTCATCGTCATCGATGGCAGTAGCGACTGCGAGGATGAAACTCAAGGCTTCCCGAGCGATGAGCGTCCCTCCAAGTTCGAGTGCTCAAGAGGTCTGACAGCATCGAGCAGTGAAGCTGCGCAAGATGGATTTGGAGCTGCAGCAGAACCTAGTGTGCGCACAGATAGCGTCCACGACACAGAGTTTCGTCCTTCCACAAAGCGGGTCAGCGCGAGTTATTCCAGACAGCAGGCCCAACCCGCGATAGAGCGACAGTTGAAGCCTCGGCTTCGCGATCCCGGCCTGCAAAGCGCCGGCCTCCACCAACCCGATAAAACTACATCATTCACAAGGTCACCTTTCAGCGTACATCGGCTCCGATCAAACATCTCCCAGTAACTTTGCCAACCACACCAGATGCAGAAGAATGATCCAGTCAAGCCCTTTGTCAAAAGTATGCAGGAGCTGCAAGACCCAAACACTAGGTGTTGGTACAGTAGCTTAGGAAGCCTAGCCCCTTTGAAACTAGATCGGCGGATGGTGTAACGGGGCCACGTTGGCCTGCGCCGTTGTCTGGAAAAGGCTTTGTGAAAGGGGGAGACCAATATTCTCTGGTGTGATCCACACGGGTGGTGTGATCCACATTGTTGAGGTGATCCACTCCAGTGGCGTAGAGCACACTAAGTTCGCAGAGGTACTAAGTCGCGGGGCGTACTTACTGAAGCCAAGACCGCACTTAAAGCAGTAGACCAAATGAGGGCCACTCATTTGCTAGCAGATCAGTTTAGACAGGAGTTCAGTATGCAGATAGTTACCAGTAGTTAGAACCATACAAGTGTTGATAATATAAATCAGTTTTAACACTAACCCGGAAGTTCGCAAGTCTTTGGTACTCGGTACTGTAGACAGCAGGAAGGCAGGGCCTTCAGCGACTTACAACAGAGACGCCAGGCGTCTGTTGTGGTTAGCTTGTTAACGCTTCCTCCAAGGCTAAGGTGCGTGTGACCCCCGTCACAGATGGAGTAGAAGGACGCGAAGCGGTCTAGTAGGTAGTCAACAGCGGTCCTGGTGTTCAAAACAGAAAAATAGAGCAAGGTCACATACATGCATAGCTCTTTACCGTGTCAACGCTATGACGTTCCGCAAATTTTCGTCTGTGCCGTACTGGTACATGAGGGTCCATGCAGAAAGATAGGGGGGCACACATGCTGCAGAGAGCCTGTGGTGAGTGCGCAGTTGCAGCTTCAGCTCAGCAGTTACTAGACGAAAGAAAAATGATATTATGATAAAATGATAAAATGATATGCAATTGGGTATATAATATATACCCAATACGTTAGCACATTGTGCAAACGTATGTTATATGAGAGCACATCTTTGGCGGTCAACGTGGCCAGCTCTCCGGCTCTCCCTGTCATGTGCAGCATTCGTAGTCTTACTAAAGTTAGACAAGGGTCGCGTTTCCTGAATATTGACCAATTGTGCATTGCTCAAAGTTATTTTCATCCAATAAAAGTAATGTTAACAATATGACCTTCAGTTGCCAATATAGGAGAAGCGAAATTGTCTTCAGACTTGTTTTTGCGCGATTCACAAAATCGGCATGACCATGAGTCGCGTATCGGTTGTTAAATAACTTTGCTTTATTGAATGCCTCCTATAATTGATATCCTGATAGATTTTAAATATTTTTATGAACCACTGAAGATTCAAGAAAAGAACCTTTATGATCTAATATAAAAATCTATTATACTTACAAAATATGATTAACCCAGTTCATTCGAGCATTTTGGATTTTATCCATTCTTCAGTCCGTTCGAGCAACATGTTATACGATCTGAGAGCAATATTGGAAGCAGCGAAAACCACCGTGCACTACGCCCCGCAGAAGTTCAATAGCCGTGGCAACCGTCCGTGGAACCTTGGAATCTCTGCCTCAAACCGTCCAGGAATTGTTCCGCCACATGCATGCTCACCAACGTAGCAGTCTCTAGTAGCTAGGACCCCGTGCATACCAGAGAAACTAAGCAATCACTTCCCGATTTGATCAATCCCACGCAAGCTACAACAAACGACGACTGTACCATCCAACAGCTTATGAGCCCAACCACATACAAAAGCTGGAGCAACAACGAGGTGACTTTAAAGTGGAAGGTGCGCTGGAGCAGCAATCCGACGAAGAAGACGGTGCGGTCCAGCAGCAGACCAACCTGTCCGGTTTTTTTAAGAACCTGACATTTGACCCCGGTGCACAGGAGTTGTCGCCCATGGAATCACTGTTTGATGATCCTGCAAGGTCCGCATCAGCGCACCTGATAGAAATGTTCCGATGGGAGCAACAAGACGCCTACCAACTCGGTGTTGGACGTAAGCATAAACACAGTACCGCCATTCCCTATGAAACAAAAAATAAAAGGGGTTAGGTGCACAACATTCAACGGAACCGTAGGATACAGGCCTCGGCGCTGGGTTTGAGCACGTTTTGAGCGAATTCGAATTTGCCATCATTACTGAGCAACTTGTGAATTATTCCACCTCGACAAACGAGTTGAAGGCATCCATTATTGCCATTTTGATAGAGGGGAAATCTTCGCGCCACTATCACAAAAAGAACAATGAGTGGCGGATGCGCCATGCAGGCACGATGACGCCATATAGCCAGGTCAAACAAATCATGACGTCCGAGTTTGGATGCAAGTTAGACCCCCTCGAGTTGGACACGCGCTTACGCTAATTCAAGAGATCCGGTGTCTCATAAAGTGACTACCTGACCTATCTCAAGTTCATAGAAGGCTTGGTGGAGAGAGATCTGAGCAGACTTGCCCTCGATATTTTCTGCCCGAAAGCATTCCCAGAACTAGCTGCAACCCTCATTTCAAAAATTGATCCTTACAACTGTGATTATTTGACTGAGACTGATCGTGTGATGACATTTCCCTACGCAAGCTACAACTAACGACGGTTGTAGGAGCAGTGATAAGTAGGTCATCGGCCTACACTAGGATGTAGCATGTATGGCCACCAAAGCTGCCAATTTGGACACAATCTTTGATTAGTTTGTTAAACTTCATGGTTACAGGAATGAACAGAGGGTGTGATACCAGCTTCGTGGTGCTTGTTTGAGGCCATATTGGTTCTTTATTTGTTTGCACCCGAGGTGGTTATTTCCTCGGCAAACACTACGATCATGCTATTCCATGTAGGTTTTTTCATCCAAATACCGATTGAGAAAAGCTGTTTTGACATCCATTAGATGGATTTCCATGTCAGGTTGGGCAGCGATAGGGAGTAGTAGTCATCAGACTGACAGACGAACCACAGGCGAGTATTTATCGTCGTAGTCAATTCCATATATTTGAAGGAAACCCTTGATGGTTAGGTGCGCTTTGTAACGATCAACGGTGCCCTCGCCTTCGAATTTGACGACGAATACCCAGCGGAATTGCAATGCTTGTTGCCCTTTGGGCAATTTGGCGAGTATCCATGTTGGGATCTGTGTCTTGGCTGATTTTGTTGCGTTTGTGTTTCTTAGTTACCGGTTCGTTTTCTTCAACGGTTAGCGCATTGAGATTGCGCTTTTGCATTTCAACCATCGATAGGGGCGCTGAGGTGGTGATGGTACACCTGTGCTATCAGCTGGTTCCTGGGGATCAAGGAATTCGAGTGAGGTAAATTCGTCTTCACTGAAATTTACGTTGCGACTGTTTATGATAAGATTCTCTGTCGGATCTGGGAGCCTGCAAACAATTTTGTTAGACGGAGTTCCCAGATACATGCACTTCTTTGTTCGTTGTTCAAGTTCATTGCTGTATAATTCCGGAATGTGTGCGTATGGGTTTTGCTGAACCACATTTCGTATGGAGTGGTATTGTTGGTGACAGAGGTGGGAGTCATGTTAAGGAGATCGGCAACATGTTTTACACATTCTTCTCTTAAAACCTGGGGTAGTTTCCCGTCAATTCAGAATGCTCTTGTTCGTCGAGAAGTCTACGCATGCGCCTCTCTGCAACGCCATTGTGTTGGGGAGTATAAGTGTTAGTAAACGGTGCGTGTGTGTTGAACTTAATGAAGATTACTCGTCTGAGTTTTTCGTATTCCTATGCATTATTGCTTTGGAGGTTTTAAATATCTTCATGATCCAGATTTTGTGGTTGTCCAGTTGGCCCACGTCAGCACGAAACATAATATGTGCTTTCCTACTGAAATCCTCGTAGCATTCGTATAAATCCAACTTTCGTTTTATAATGTAAATGAACATGTATTGCGACTAGTCGTCGATAAAGATCAGAACGTATTGACAACAAGATAGTGTTCGTACTGGTAAGGGTCCAGCCATATCGGTATGAATATTTTCAAGAGGGAATTTGGCCCTTTCAACTGTTCGTTTATTGAATGGGTTACGATTTTGCGCATATGCACAAGGAGCAAAAATAATTTTTGTTTGAGTGATTTTGATTACAACTGTCCACCAATTTATCACAACTACCCGCAAACGATCTGATTGGTGGATAAACAGCTCCTCAGTACTTCATTGTTTTATTTCTGGGCACTGCGAATCGCAGCGCCTGTCCGACGTCAACACACGAGACTTCGCCAACTGCACCACGCTCAGCGATGTCATGGCCCAGTCGATGACCGTGTTGTACAGCGAGCAGCGTACCCACTGGTCCACCGGCTTCTCCGCGCCCAGGAACTCGTCGAACCGCATGCTATTGTTTATCACTGCGTTCAGGGAGCCTCGCTGTGCGTTGGTAGTTACGCAGACGCGTCCAGCTCATCCACTGTCAGACGAACGGGCAAGCCATGACATATGAGCGTGCAGTATCCCTTCGCGATTAGTGTGGCGGCATCCAGCGGCGTGCAACGCTGCGAAGTCGCCAGTTCCAGTTGCATTTGACAGCAGATGGTCAATCCCGCGATATCTTCGAGCAGTTCGGCCACCCACTGCATCCCCCGTTCGCTGTTATACAACTTGCATATTCTCGTTTCAGCGTTGTTTGGTTATACATTATGTTACACTGCAGAGTTTCAAGCTGCTTAGACAACACTCAGCCTAAATCACGAAGCTGTAGTGTAGAATTCCCGCATGTCTGAATGCCGCAGACGTATGTAGTCTCATAAAGCTGCAGGAATGAGGAGGGATTAATCCACAAATCAGATCAGTTGTGGGTACCTAAGATAAATCTTGACAAATTTGTGGGCAGTTGTAATAACGATCCTTGGTTGAATCGAAGTCCGACAGTCTCATGTTCCTGATGATAGTCAGAGTCTGCATAACACGACAATTAGGACGGACCGTTCATTTATGCAAGAAAATAATATCGTTGGACGTACCAGAGGCAACCACATAGGTTGCTTGGTACGTGGCCGCTGGGGACGTGGAACTGGTAGACGCGAGTGTTGTCTACAATCTTGGCTTCTAGCTGGGTTCTGTGGGCGAAGAACAGTTCGCATTTCTTGGCGCTGGGTATGTTGACCTTGTAGTCGTCTTCAACTGTCTGACGAACCGAGAGAAGGTTGAATTTGTGCTTGGGTGCATATAACACATTGCTCAAGGTGATGATCCGTTCGTTTCCCTTCGTGTCCTTGAGCATGAACTTTACATCACCAGTTTCCGATGGGAATTTGGTGATTGCCAACGACCGTAATGGCCTTGCCGATTCCCGGGGTCCAACCACTTAAGGTTGGATTTTGATGTGACACGTCCAACCAGAGTCGACTGTCCACGTGGGTCCCAGGTTCCCGTCATCAGAGGTGAGACTCAAAACTGCCGGTTCATGCTTGAGGTCAACCCTGGTGATGGCAATAATGCCATAGTCGGAGGAGTTGTCGTCGTCTTGGTTTCGGCGACCATGGAACTTGTTGGGTGCCTGGGGTTTTCCATTGCCATTCCGATTTCAATTTCGGGGTCCCTGTAGTTGTTCAGAGTTTGACTTCTGCGCTTTTCCGTAGTAGTTGTAGGGGTTTCGACGCTGCGACTTTTGGGACGATTTCAGTTAGAAGTTTGCTGGCAAAACTGTTCCTGTCTTGACTTGGCCACTTTGTAGGTGCCGATGGAGGATATAGCAGTTGCCGGTGTCGTGGTTGACGTTGCGGTTGCAATAAGTGCATTTCATCGGTAGCACGAGAGCGGAATCGTCTTGCGATGGGGTCGACACCTGTGTCGACTCCGGCACAATTGCTTGCATGGCTCTCCCATGCGCGCGTTCAGCGGACTCTGGGTCCTTTGCTTGAGAATGTAGCGGTTTCGCGCTTGTTCATTGTGAACCCGGTCTCAAGGTTGAGTTTAACCCTTTCGCGAACACATCGAGTTTGTATACTATACAAACTCAAGTGATTTCGAAATGAATGGGGGCAAAATGCCCCAAACGAGACATAGGGAGGAAGTGCCTCTTCACACGTTGAAGTATGGATGGGGGCAAAATGCCCCATTTCACGAGGTGTAATCAAGCACTACGATTGGATAAAAAGTTTGATTTGCAGTTGTGAGGCCACCCGAAGGGTCACCTGCCCTCGCGTTACTGGCCCACTCGGAAGGTGTGAAGAGCTTGAGAAGTCCAGTGGGGCTCGATATCTTTCATGAGGTCCGTGATATCTTACAGTTGTCAGCTCATCCTCGCGCACATGAGCATGTGTCTTGATTTCAATATGCTTGCGTTCGAGGCCGAGCAGGTTTGAATCAAGCAGTCAGCACCCATCGTACTTTCGAAAATGACACGACGAGGAAAGCGCAGTCTGGAAGGCAACCTCGCAGGTGTTTCAAAGCACCGGCGATCGGGGCGACGGCCAACGGATCCTGCAACTTCTGTCGCACCGCCAGGTTTGTTGCTGCGTAGATAGTGTGGTGGTCGCTGGTATTACTAAAACTATGTTTTCGTCAGATGATAGCGTATTCTTCAAAGAACTATGGCGGCTTCTCCGGCGAGAAGGATAGGTGTCTAAGCTTTCTCCAAGGCGTGGCTTGGACAACAGATACCGCTACGTTCGCCCTGGTTGCAGCGAAAACGGAGAGGATGGTAAAGACTACTTCTTGGGTGAGCAGGCTCTGGTACAGTACTACAAAACCCAGAGCGATAGCACTCAACGTATTGTGACAGATGGAGCCATAGTGAGTTTGTTTCCTACTGTTCCTGTTGATGGCACTGATCGCGACGGGGGCCATGGTGCCACGCCTTTTCTCAAAGATGACGGCGATGCACATGTTGCTGCTGCGTGTGGCGATGGTAGCAACGATCGTGAAACTGGACGTGAGTGTATTGGTGGCCCTAATGTTGCTCATCCTGGTGGCGGCGATGGACGTGATGACGAAACCAACGGTGAGCGTATAGCTGCCCCTGGTGACAATGGTGGAGGTGGTCATGGCGGGGGACGTGAGAGCGTTGCTGATCCTGGGGGTGACGGTGGACGCGGTGACGAAGCTAGACGTGAGAGTGGTGGTATTGGTGACGATGTTGGACGTAGTCGTGAAGCTCGATGTGAGAGTGTTGCTGGACTTGGCGACGTTGGTGACCGTCTTTGTGAGGCTGGACGTGGTGTAGTTGATGGACGCGGATGTGTAGATGGTCGTGGAGGAGGAGGTGACCGTCGGCGTAGTGGCTGTCGTGGACGCGGAGGTGGTGCGCGGTCGTGGGCGCGGTGCCAGTCGTGGGAGCGGTACCGGCCGTGGGTGTGGCACGGGGCGCGGAGGTGTAAGTGGACGTGTAGCGAGTCGTGGACGTAACACTAGGGGCGGGCGTGGCCTCATCCGCATACCTTTCGGTGGAAGCGATGGTGACCTCAATTCCGCTGAAGATGGCGGGGTTGTAGATGAGCAGGGTGATGACAGAATTGATCGTGATGTAGTAGACGCTGATAGTGCTAATGCAAACAGTATTTCCGATCCGCTACGAGCCCAATCGAGCTCTGTAGTGACTCGAACCCAGAGATTTATTATGGTCACCTGGTTGCGTTTACACCATCTAAGGAAAAGTGGCTTTTGTCCAAGGTTTTGGCACCTGTGTTTGACGTTGTTGGCCCCACGTACATTATCGCAAGGGCGTGCAACCGAGTGTTGATACGCAACAAGCCTCCCCGCTACGAGGTGCGTTGGCTCGACAGCATGTTTCAAAAGTCGTCTGTCGAAGTTTCGCTTAGAATCATTCAGCGCGGTATTGAAAACCATCGCTGTTTGACTAGAACATCATCTAAACCTACTTGGACGGAGCTCACATCGAGACCAGACAGTGACGAGATACCAGATGATGCTGTGATCGAAGAACTGCAGGAGGTGGGCGAGTCATACGTGGAATTTGACCCTGGGCAGTCACTACCGACGAGCCGGAAGGAGGTTGAAGCCCTAAAGAGCATGCGCTTTAACCCGAGCATCCATATGGAGGCACCAATCGACCTATGCAGCCACTCTGGCGGTAAGCCAACAACGCGGGTACGCCCTGAATCTGTTCCCCTCTTCACACATTCAGCGTCATCGAGTTTTTTGGCGTATATTCCCGTGTACTTCTGGAACCAAGTCGTCAATGAAACGAATGCGTACGCGACGATAATGGGAATTCACGTTTCCCGGGCAGTGACACTTGCAGAGATTTTAACGTTTGTTGGAATTCTTTCCTATATGACAATCAACGACAAAGGCGAGTACGCTAATTACTGGAGAATACAAGCAGAGGATGCTGTGTTGGGTACATCGCAATCTTCAGGCCTTGAAAATGTGATGCCCTTGCGTAGATTCAAACTGATCCGGAAGTTGTTTTGCTTTCGTGCTGCACCTCCCACCATGGAACACGATCCAGCAGCGAGAATCCGCCCCCTTCTTAACCTGCTCAAGAATACAAGTGGGAGCTACATTGACTTGGGGCGAGATGTCCCTCTCGACGAAAGTAGTGTTGCGTGTCGGTCAAGGTATGGGCGTCATGTCATCGTATATAATCCCATGAAGCCGACGGGCAAATATCACTTTCGTCTCTACATGGTCTGCTCCGCGACAACATGGACTGCTGCGAACTTTCGTTTTCACCGCAGCAGCAATATGGCGGGTAGGTTGGAGGGTGTAGCAGATCCTCATGAAATACAGCGTCTGCAACAAGAAATTTCCGCCGCAAAGGTGTCGTCCGTTCGCTCACTAGTGCTGGAATTGAGTTCTCAACATGGACAACTACTATACGTCGGTGCAGTTGCTACAGGCACTACGGCTAAAAGGATTGTACGGGTGCGGTACCGTCCGCGGATCTAGTAAACACTTTCCTAAGCACACTGTGCTAGACCCAAAGCCAGCTCACCGTGGAGACCTTCGTCAAGGCGTTTCTGGCGATCATAGCATCTTGGCTGCGTCCTGGTGGGATGGGAGCCACGTTCAAATGGTTTCAACGGCTGATACATCTGCTATAACTACTACCGATCGTCAAGTTGGTCGTATCAAGCAGACATGTCCTGCACCCAGTTGTGTACAGGAATACAATCAATTCATGCAAGGGGTAGACCGCTCTGACCAGTTCCGCGCACGCTGTTCAATTGCTGACGGGCATTCCTATACTAAGTGGCACAAGAAGCTGACGTAAGCTTTGATCGACTTTGTCTGTGTCAACGCGTATCTAACGAGACGCCTAGTCAGTGATACGTGCAAAGAGCGTGACCCTCACCGCGGCTTCATGATTGAGCTTGCTGCTGAGCTAATCTGCGGACAGTGGGCCGATGCTCCAAGTGATAGCAGGATGGCGTTCGATGTAAGTCCTGTTCGACCTGATAGCTCCTCGCATTCTGGCATGAGAAGCATTTTTGTCTCCACGAGATTGAAGTCAAGCCCCCAAAAGCGATGCGCGGCCATGTCATCTATCCAAGTGCTCGGGGATTGCAATTGGAAACGGCGGGGCTGCGTTGTTTGTAGATGGGAATGTCGTTGTGCCACCGAGAAGACGGATTACTGCGGCAACCACAGTGTCTGCTTATGCAGAGGCGTCTATATCCAGGAAGCGGAAGACTACATGTACCCCGACACGGATCTAACATACTGGGAAAAATTCCATCGCTTCTACGCCCCCAGCAAACTTTGCTCGCCAAACGTGAATATCCGAAGGTTGGCAGAGCTTTACGAGCTGAAAGTGGCTCACACTGGGGACACCACCAATACCAGGGAAGCCAAAAGTACATCAGCATCAAGATCGATTGAGAGCTCTTTTGCTCATATATAAAAATGAACTATCTTAGGTCGGGCTACCCTTCGCTAAATGAAAATACTATTATAGGCGGCCAGCTCACACTTACTGTAATCGCCTTCGGGAACTTCCATAATGCGCCGGATACACTCGATCACATATAGTGCGGTGTCACAGGCGAACCTCAATCGTATATATCACCACTTTAGCCAGATCCATTACATAAATATATTCACCAATGTCAACGAAGCGGTCACTATACTACTTGTGATGATACCCGAAGTGTCTTGCGTCGCCGTCCTGAATTGTTTTCCTGGGGAAGCTCAACGCTTATTGTAAACCTGCAATGGATGTCTGCTCAGCTCGGATAAGTCCTACTGAACCATCAACTTCAACGCGCACACTTGCAGGTGTTACCAGGGCACTTGGACTGCTGCGCCGGCGCCAATTTGAAGGACGATCATGTACGTCGTAGTGGGTGGCGATAAGCATGTCGCCCCTAAGGGCCTCTGACAGCGTACGTCGTGTTGGCACCGACGAGTACGCCGCCTCGCAGGTGCATCGATGGCGTTTGCGAGCATGACTCTGCGTAGGCGCATCCATGGCGTACGCCGTGATGTTCAGCAGCGAGCATGACTCTCCGTAGGTGCAGCGATAGCGTGCGTCGTAGTGAACATGCAGCCTCGAAGGGTCTTCGACATCGTACGGGGTGGTGGGCGACAGCGAGCATGCCGCCCACAAGGGCTGCGACGGTGACAGACGCTGTGTTCGGGCTCAACAGTGCATAGTTGGTGACGGCGGTCGGTAAGCGTGTCCCGAAGTGGCTTGAGCGGATCGTGGTTATTTTGGAAATAAAGTTTGGTTTGGCGCGCGCGGCGTGGTTTTGCGATCCGCGCTCAGCGCACCTTGAGGAGCGCCGCGATGATTGGCAGCTTCGACGCTGTCGATCCTCAGCTGCTATGGTATGCTCGCTGCTGACCCCGACGGCGTACGTTGTCGCAGCACCTACAGAGCGGCATGCCCACAACGCCGTACGATGTCGAAGACTGAATGCTCACTGCTGCCCACTACGACGTACGCTATCGCTGCAACTACGGAGAGTCATGCTCGCTGCTGAACATCACGGCGTACGCCATGGATGCGCCTACGCAGAGTCATGCTCGCAGACGCCATCGATGTACCTGCGAGGCGGCGTACTCGTTGGTGCCAACACGACGTGCATACATCCCCCCACGTCGCAAAAAGACCCGGTGACCGGCAAGATCGTTGTTGCCCACCACCACCCCGGACGCTACGAGCACCTCGAGGCGAATACTAAGCTTGATGACCGTTTCGGTGTGCGGTGGCGATGTCCAGCACGTACTGTTTGGCTTTTCTCCTACTGTTGCGATGCATGGCGGAAGTAGCTCGGGTGACGGTGTTAGAAGCATATGTTTTCAATCCAGAAGGGCCAACATCTTAGAGACGGAGAAGAACGCAAGATTAGCGCTATTCCAGACACCGAACAAGAAACGATTCGAGTCGCCCACTGATGTGAATGCAATGTGTAGATTATCAAAAAACAATGGTACTTTTACTTCTGATGGACAATGCAGCCAACATGCCTACTTTTTCTTGTGTAGTTTGTAATAGATCTCATGGGACGGACAGTATGTCCCGCTTCCACGCCGGTAGAATTTCTAGGGTGATCACGTTTCACGCGTCATACCAAAGGGCTGTTCCTCGGGCCACTCTGGCGATCGGCAGTATGTGCACTTGGTGCAGTAGCACTGTTTCCACTGCAGGTCATCCAGTTGGTCAGCCAGAATGTCGACTTCATTCATGGCCATACTCAAGTAGAGCGTGATATTGTAGCCTTTCTCGTTTTGAAAGCCGTCCATACCGTGCTGAAGAATGGTATTCTCATCGACAGTCCCATCAGCTTTCATTGCAACGTAGCGCTCGACATGCTCATCGAGCGCTTTGCGGGCATGGCGAAGATAGACATTCAGAAAACTCAAACTATCACGGATGTCGTTACGCGTGACCTAGTAGGCGTAATAATTCAAATTAACGTCGCAATTTATACAAACCCAATGAACAGAAACTTACATCAGAAATCTCCATGGAGGTCTTCAGCCACCTCATCATCATGATAAATTCATGAACAAGGTCTTCGTTGCCATTGTATATACCCGCGTACAGCTCGTGCATGTGTTTTACAGGTAACGCTGCAACGAAATCGTCGACGTCGCTAGAGGAATCGAAAACAGTCTCATATTCCTTGTAGTGAAGAATGAATCCAATTAGCAATAGCACATTGAACTACAAGTAGAATTAATCTCAACGTACCCGGGAGTCCGGTGAATAGTATACGGGGTACAGGTTGTCGAACTCAATAGATTTACTGCTGCTAAAGTATTCGAGGGCCTTCCATGCATATAACTCAGCCATGGCTCCCACGCAACCTATTTGAGCTCAACAGTGCACAATACAACGACTTCCATCTGCGGCGACCACCTTATCTGGCTTTACCAGCTAGGAATACATACCAATTTGAGCCACAAACCATTTGAAGGCGTAACAAATAGACCGACGAACCTGAATACTGGGATTGATATCGCGACGGCGATCCACCATCTTCACACGACACGTCAAAATTTGGACTGATCTCGAGTTTTTCCGCGCAACACAGTGGCCCACACCTCGAGTGCATCCCTCAAAGATCGCGTAGCAGCTCCGGCTGGGCTGTTCTTCAACCAAGCCACACCTGGTGCGGTCATTTATAGCGTAAAACTCAACAGCTTTATGAGGTTTTGATCGGTTTTCGGAGGCAGAATGCTGAGTTACCCTTGACCTTGCCCGACCCCACTCGATATGACTGGCTAAAACAAAACACGGTGTCTTCTGACGACCCGAATGGTCGCGTTTTGGTCGATGGGGGTATTTTGCCCCATTCGAGGGGGGTCAAACGCACCGTATTTTGAGAAACGTGTCGTTTGGGGCAAAATGCCCCCTCTGTCCGTGAAAGGGTTAAGCTGGATGTACTTCCGCGTTCCCTTCTAGATAGTGATTTCGTCATTCCAGGATCTCGGTAGAGCATGGTACAGGTAGCTTGACTTTGTTTGTCGCTTGTCACACTGCTGTTGGCTTCAGCTGCCGCCTTGATGGCATATGCTTCCTCACAGAAGATGGTGTGATTGAACTGTTAGGATGTCGGCTTTCGACGCAGCCAGCAGCTGCCAGGCCGATACTAAATGGATGCATTGCGTTCTGCTCATACGTTTAATGTACACAACCGGTTAAATGGTATTTACCTACTTCTGCCTCCTACAGGCTTACCTGAAGGTCAATGCCCGGTATGGAAGGGCTTTCACGTTTTGATTTCCTTGGTGAGCGCCGCCTCTGGCGATTCAAGCAGCACAAACAAGAAATGAGAGCACCTTCACCTCAGCCTCTGGCTGGCGTCAGGTCACCCAAGGTACTCCGGGGTCGGTACAAGAAAAACCCTCACCCAAGTACTTCTACCAAACCATAGGAGTAGCTTCGACGCACATTATCAGCTCCGTTGATATGCTCACTACAATCCGTTCCGGGGTACCTGAATGCCAAGGCCCGCGACGATACCGGAGGCGAACGGGTAGCGGCAATATCGACAAATTGGTTGACCCAGCCATTGAAGAGGGCTCACTTGGAGGAATAACAATACGCAATACTGTTGGGCTGGCCGATAGCCGAAGACGAGAGCAGCAGCGAACAACGACAACAGAAGCAGGACGACAGCGACAACAGCGACGGAGGACGACGGCAGCGGTGACAGAGGATAACGAGAGAAGGACGACACAGGTCATTGACGGGCCGGTGACTAGGGGTCGACCCGCTAAAGGATCGCCATCACCTGGCCGCAGAAGGTCGCGTGACCGAAAGGCCGCACGGAGGAGGAATTACCAAGACCACTGACAGCAGTTTCAGCAGGACCGGAGGCGAGACGATATGGACGACGTGCGTACGGCTGCACGGAGCCGTAAGCCGTCGCGAGCAGTGAACTCACGTAGATAGGCCGAAAGTAGGAGTAGCAAGAGCTACTCGGTTCTCAAGCTGCCGCAAGGTAAAGAGGGCTACCAGAGTTAACGCTTCAGCGCCGAGAGGTGTTGAGGAACACGCAGTAATACAGAAGCTATAGCCGCCGTTCTCAGCAAAGACGTGAAGCACCGATAACGAAGGGTAGGCCTAGAAGCCACTGATGAGGTCCGGAGTGTGTGAAGAAGATAACGGGTGTCAAAGCCCCGTTGTATGAAGCGAGGTATCTGCAGCCCGTCCGTCAGATCACTTGGCAGTCAAAGAGAGGTATCTGAAGCCCCCGGGTAGATTAGCCTCGCCGACGGAGTGACCTATGCAACCAGTAGGACAGAGATGAGCGAAGTTCGTCGGACCGTACGTCGCCATCTGAGCGGCCGAGCGGAACGTGTACACCTGTTGTCGTGCGTGGGTAGGTGTAGCAGTGTATATCTATATATCGATACGCCGGAGGACATTGTCACTGGGTAGCTGTATTGAGGCTAGAGATAAGATCTAGCACGGTACGGGGTGTGCAGCTAGAGGCTAAGCTGGTGTATTACTGAGGCAAAGATCAAGGCTCGACTTCGTGAGAGGGCGCGTCGACCGCTAGCCGCACTTCACGCTGACAAGAAGCGCAGACGGATTTTCCACGATGGACCAGAGAGATTCGACGCTGACAGGTTAATGCGTATTTGCGACGATGTTGGCTTCAAGATTATGTGCGATAGATTAGCTGTGGCGGGTGTTGCTGCTGGTAGGGTACCGGAAGCCATTCCTAGGGAATTCTTCAATTGAATGTGCAAAGTAAGAAAGAGGTAAAATAGTGGTAGTCAATTGCACAGCAGCAAGAATATTGGTTTTGTTTTTACAGCTTCGGAGAGAACCAAATTAACCGATCACAAGGTGGTCAATTAAGTACCCCCAAATTGAAGTTGCAGAAGTGTTGTGAAGTGCTGAATAAGAATTGCGGACTGGCTACGAGAAAGGCAAGGTCACAGATTTGAAAGTATCACGGTTGGGTGGTGAGAAACAAGGTGGCAGCTCGACGTAACCATTGGCCGACAGACGAGTTCGGATCGACGGAGGACTGACCGTCGATGATGCGCCGATCGCGTCTGGCTCGAGCGATCAAGTTACGCGATTGGCATACGGGATCTGGTGTCGGTTTACGCGAGCGGCATTCGGGTTTTGACGATCGCAATCGGGTGACGATCGGCCCCGATCCGCCACAATCCTTGAAGATGAGTATACCTGAATGCTAGCGGAGATGGGACAGACGAAGGTAGGACAGTGCTCAGGGTATCCAGCAGTTGTACGATGAGATCCCAGATATGAGATAGACAGAGATGGGGATAACCATAAATCAGACTCGAATTTGCATTGAACCACGCAAGTGCCTTCCAGACGCCTGGAAACGGGACGTATATTGGCCCTACAAGGTGTCGGAAGATTAGTGGTAGCGGATCTAGTGTCGTAGCGTAAGGCTCGGATAATATATTGGCCGACCTTCCTACTCCTAGTGACCGACTGGCTTAGTGCATACCCCGATCGACCGGACTTTACTGCTTGGCCGACGATCGCTTCGACTCTCGACTCCCAATATCCCGCTATAGGAAGTGGCAAGCACTCCAAGGAGAGGAAACAACGCCCCATAAGGCAACCCCAGGCCTCAGATCAAGTCCAGGTCCCTGATCGAAGGTAGATTGCACCCGATCGGGATCGATAACCGGCAGCAGAGCGACGACTTCCGCGCTGCTAAACCCCATCTCCACGTCCCGCCAGGACGTTCAAGACTTTACATCACTGCCTCGTTCGGAGCGCCGAGAGAGCAGATCCAGCCCACCAACGGGTACACAAGGTGAGGCCAAGTTCAGCAGATCACGGATCATCGGGGGGGGGGCGTTAGTTGGAGTCTGGGCGCAGTTGGGAAGCGGATCGTCTTAACCAAATTTTGACAGATCCCGCTACACCACAGTAGCAATAAACCGCATCTTCATCAAACGTTTCCGCGACGAACATTAGCTTCCATAAAACCTCCGGTAATCAATGAGCTGTTTGCCAATATACCGCGACTATCAGCGCGTGGAAAAGAGCTACGAGACGTTCGTTGAATCATTGAGAAGAGGGCTGTTGCTGTAAGGAATCGGTTCGTCGTCAGTGATGAAGTCTCTTCCGAAGACGAGCTGGATATCTATTGGCGACTGGTGTATGAGCGAGTTTACGCAACGCGCTATATATGTCGTCCTGCCAAGCAAAGACGGCGGAAATATCGCTGGTTGAAGCTGCTGTATGATCATTATTACATGAACGCCATTGAGTTTCACGACCACTTTTGGCTTACCCCTGACGTGTTTTTCCACCTAGGGGAATTAGTCAAAGGCGACCCCGGCTTCACTTCGAAGGGGGTGGCTGCTGACGCTCGGAACAGGTAATTGTGAACGGATTCGCTGGCAATTCCTAAGAGACACCCTGTTTTGATCCCCGGGTTGTCGTTGCCGTACATGCCTAGGAACTTAAGAACCACAAACACATGAAGCTCAGCACCACTACGAAAGGGATTGGTGTTGTTGCCACCACGTGGCCAAAATGCTGGAGACACGGGGTTGCAAAAGCACTGATCATCATTGTGGTTGTCCTTACAGTAACGGCAATACTTGCCTCCTGTACCGCGGTTGTTGTTCCGTTGGTTCCTTGGCTCTGCCGACCGCTGTCACTAATTGTTGCTCCAGTGGTCACGTTGCTGCTGCTTAGGCCCGTTTCGCTTGGGCCGGTTGTTTCGGAGGATGGCTTCGTCATGCTCATTTCTCTGGACGCGTTCGAATTGGGTCTCGATAGATGTCAAATCCCAGATGCGAGAGATGCGGTTCACCTCGACCTGCTATTCGATAGGCATCCCCTGTCGGTACATTCGCACGGCATCCGCTTCGGCAACGGATTCGTTTTCGCCGTGCTCGAGGAAAGATATCATGCGCAGCATCATGCGAAACTCGCTGCCGTACCGCCACACAATACCTCCTCGTTTCATCGTCAATTGCGTAAGCTTATCCATGAGCAGTCCATGGGTGACAGCCGGGGCAGTGCCTCACAGTGAGGTCCCGCAATCCAGCGATTGCAACGTCCGGCCTCAGCTGAGCCTCTTCATGGACGAAGTCGTTGAAATAGTGAAGGTCCTCGTCGAAGAGGAGGAGTTGAATGTCCTACACAAACTCCATCTGATCTTCTAGGTCGTATCCGTACTGTATGAAAGCCGAGTCCTCTTGTTGACGCAGGATCCACTGCAGACAGGCTTTGAAGGTCCCTTGCCTGAACGCCGGCACCTTTTTCTTCACCGTGGTGCCGTTTTGTTTTACCTTCGAAAACGTGGTATTTTCCGTCATTGTGAGTTGAGATATCGTAGCCTTGTCGTCACGCTACGATTTGCTCGAGCAAATTGTCACCTGGTCTTAGTTTGGCTTGAGCCCTTGAGTGAAAATCCACAACTGTGTTTGCATTAGATCCTTTAAGTTTTGCCACTCCCTGTGCTATCCTCCTAGAAGTCCTTGTAGCTCTGTTAGCAGTCTAGTCCTATTGCAACATCAAGCATGTGTAGTTTGCTAGTCCGCCGGAAGGCTGGTAAACACGTAGTATGCAACCGTGCTGCTTTTCTCGGAGAGCAACACGTCACTGCGGCTGCTCACAAGTATCACACCGACTGGTCCGGTGCACGCTACGTACCTTAAAAAACGTCGCGCATAGTTGCTTGACCGACTGAATAAATTGAGCGAAGCATCTTCGCCAACACTGCCTGCTACACCGGAACATTGCACCGCACCACCACCACAGACTTTGGAGCCGCGCAGTGAAGGTCCGCCGGCACCACAGAGCACTGACACTGCTGCTGCTCGAAGCTCGGCGCATTACCTACTTGCTAGCTCTGCCGGCTCTGAAAAAGATGTGCTTTTTTATCATTCAGTCCAAGCCCGCTTCACCCCGACGCAGCGATCGTCCCCACCTCATTGTTCTCCAACGCACAGACGTCAGTGTCTCAAGTCTCATCATTTGCAACAGTAAGTTTCCCGCCATTAGCGCAATCTTCCCAAATGTCTGATTCGACGACTAGGATATTTCGTCGAGTGTAACACAAAAACAGCAAGCAAAATAATCAATCTAGCTTTTGAACAGTAAAACGGTCAACGATTCTGTCCCTAGAAACCGTAAGATGACAGCTAGTCGTAACTCTTCAAAGTTCATCTCCCAACCAGTGCCAGACATGTTTTATCAAGTCGGCTTGTAAATTTGCGTGGTTTGAAGAATTTTCAATGGTGTTGATACGAGTCGTGAGTTCGCCAATGGATTGCGGTCGATACACACTGGACGACACACACGCAACTTATATGCGTGGTTTTCGTCAGTATCGAACAAACATCCATGTTCTTCGCAAATCATGTTGTGAAGTATTATACACCTCGCATCACCTCATGTCCAATCGAGAGTGCAGTTTACACGAGATTGCCAGAATCCTCCATCGGGCGTGTTAAACACCGATTTCCCGCTCCACATCTCGTCTAAGCGCTTCTTGCATTTTAGCTGATTTGCTCTGCTTGTTCCCGCGCGGCTGTGGCAACGTCTTGAAGAATACAGCCCAATTAGGGTAGATACCATCGGCAAGGCAGTACGCCATACTGTATTCGTGACAATTTGTTAAGCTCAAAGTCTACTCGAGGCTTGTTTCCATTCATCAGTCTGTCAAACACTGGCGATCGATCCAGAATGTTCAAGTCGTTTAGAGAACCGGGCCATCCGAACGTTGCATGCCAAACCCAAAGGTCCTGGTCTGTGCAAGCCTCCTGAGCGATTGTAGACTTCTCCTCTTTGCCCTTAAACTGCCCAGCCCACCCAGCAGGACAATTCATCCACTCCCAGTGCATACAATCGATACTACACCACATTCCCACGGAGCCACGACGAGCATTTATCGCAAGTAGACGTTTCAAATCCGATTCAGTTTGGGGGACAAGATATTCACTTCCAAACTGTTTGTCCACTACCTCTACCAAGTGTTTGATTTTGTTGTAGGCAACAGTTTTGGACATCTCGAGGTTCTCGCACAGAGCTACAGCAGGCAACGCGTACGCGAGCACTCGTAACGCAGATGTAACTTTCATAATAGGATGAATGCCGATTCGTTGTGTCGCGTCTGGTCTCAGCTTGAAGTATGCCGGATCTGCCTCGAGGACGCCATCCAGCACACGAAAGAACAGGGTCTTGGTCATGCGATTGGGTTCTCTGAAATCATGTTCGTTATAAACCGAGTTGGGGGTGAAGTACTGCTCTACGAAGCGCTCATAGCGCATCTGAAACTCGAGATTTTTGTTTGCACGTTTGTCTGGCCGAGAACCTCCTCGACGTCGCCCAGCGCCTTCCTCGGGTGGAACTAAAAAAAAGCAGTAGCTGCGCAAGAAGTTCATCGTCGGCTTCGTCGTCTTTGCCGAGAACAACATCGGAGACGCCGCTAATCGCATCGAACGGGTCAACCGACACGCCTTCCATTATTGGTGTGGCTTCGTAACGTGGGTTGAGTAATTTTTGGCCTGGGCGGGTGCGGTTCAGGAGTCCAATCAAACTCGATGAATCTTTTTAGCATGTCCGTTTGACTTATTACGACTTTCATTTTGTCTCAACAGGTGGTGTTGCTCGAAGTCGGTCAAGCAGAAAAAACACAAGTCGTAGCGTCTAGAGCTTGTCAACAGAGGCTTTCAGAAGCACCGTTTTTTGATATCACGTAACCAAATACACGTATCAACGATACCTACTTTTGATACGTTTTGGAGCGATTCTCGAAGCCCAAACTCCCAGACCAAATTACAAACTGTTGAATGACCCTGCATAAAACGGGCAGACGGGTTTGGAACAGCCAATCAAAGGGAAGGAATCTTCTTCGTGGGTTTCCAGATATTTAATGGTCTCGCACTTGTACAGCATTGCTTACTTTGCGATAATAATTGTGTTTTGCTGCTACGTGTTTTTGATTTTAAAAAAAGCGGTAAGAAAACCCTACCTTATTGTTCGACGGAAGCCAGAAACACGTATGGCACGGCTCAAAACGTTTTGTGGGCCACACAACGTATAATTCACTACTGATTTCTTGAAAAACGGTGCTTCTGAAAGCCTCTAACAATTGATGACACCTTTTATTGAGGGTTACCGGTTTGGTATCGGTTATTAACCGTGAGCCGGTTAACCCGAACCGGTTCAATCCGAACCCACGCTGATTACGCCACCGCGGATTACGCCACTGTCGATTACGCCACCTGTGGGTACAAGATTGTAGGTACAAGATGGGCATCGACGTGGCGCTCTCTGATTGGCTGAAGTAACTCAGTATCCAGTAAAGAATCAAGTAGTGTGTATCCAGTAGGTCTAGAGATAGCGAGAAGGCTTGCGAGCTAAAGACCTCAATCAATCACTTTCGAATCTTCATTCTACCCCTCAAGTGGTTTCCTGCCTCCGCTCCGGTCTCGCCCAGAGTGCTGCCCTCCCTCCGCTTCGTCAAGCTTCACGGTGTCCAAGATCCATACCTTCCATCACCTTTGGATTCATCGTGACTAGTACGACATGAAGAATTTTTGTCGATATACTGCACCTCTGTATTTTTGGTAGTCAATTGCACATCAACAAGAGAATATTGTTCGCCAGCAAGTCTACATTTTTTCCTGGGCTCTGATTGGTCACATTTTTTTTTAGCGACTTGCTTCAAAAATCATACTGTTAGGCGCGCAGCAACAAGAATCGAAACTTCGGTCCGCGCGGGCAATTACGTGAAGTGAGCAAGCGATGGGGAAGAAGGCGAAGACATGCGCGCCGTAATCCACTCGTGCAGCCGCCAGTATGTCCAAGGAGCCAAGGAGCAGTGCTCGAAAGCATCGTGCTACCGAATCCATACGACGCTCAATCTCATATGGCTATGTGACGGTGGTGTTCTCAAGGTTCAATATCGCGGGGTGATGCAGTGGCGGGAACAACACGATGACCGTCATGCAAGAGCAAATCTCCGAGATGGCAGCTACGATATCTGCAAGGAAGAAACGTCAGGACGATGAGATTGCTGCGATGAGATTCTACAGCACCAGTGACGCGGACATGATGGCTGTTATGAGTGACGTTACCGATCGTGTGACCATACGTCGAGATCATGACTCACGCGCGGAGATTCAACTCCTTCTGGGCAACCAACGAGTGACAGCATTGCTGGACAGTGGATGCACCCGATCCGCGATGAATCGAGCCACCACGAAGCTGGTTCAGCAGGACATCGAACTGCGGTGAGATGAAGCGCAGTTTCGAAATGCGGACGGTTCGTTGGGGAGGACCACGCACTGTGCAACAGCCACGTTCAAGATGGTTGATTCTCGCAGATCGCAAACCTGAGTATTGGCACTTAGCTCCAAACTGTCTGAATGAGCATGCTGAATTTGCATTCTGCACCAAATGCAGTGTAAGGACCCTTTCAGGACATCAAATCATCATGTGGTTCCCCACATGGAGAGGTTTCACCAGAACTACAGGGATGAGTACTTTCATGGTGTAGTCTAAGATCTCTTCACCTATGCTGTAATGGTTGAGGGGATACATTCCTTAATTTGCAATTTATGTTGGCCAATGTCAAGCGATTGCACAGCACTAGCATTATTTTACATTAAGTGAACATGTATTATACGTTTGAAGCACGAACTTGATGCCGTTCTTGGCGCACTGCTCGGCGAAGCCCACGTTCTCGCTCAGGAAGCCGTATCCCGGGTGGATGGCGTCGATGTTGTTCTCCTTGGCGATCTGGATGATGCTCTCGATGTCGAGGTAGGCACCCACGGGCGTCTTGCCGGCGCCCACGAGGAAGCTCTCGTCGGCCTTGTAGCGGTGCTGCGTGAAGCGGTCTTCCTTGGAGAAGATGCCGGCCGTGCGGATGCCCAGCTCGTTGCCGGCGCGCATGATGCGCGTGGCGATCTCGCCGCGGTTGGCGGCCATGAGCTTCTTGATGGTGCTG